>CAUYPK010031122.1:0-30255 GCA_963574355.1 Loris lydekkerianus
CTATAGAGAACTCAAATTAATCCACATGAATAGCCAACAATCCCACATATCAATGGGCAAGAGACATGAATAGAACCTTCTCTAAAGAAAAGACAGACAAATGGCTAACAAACATATGAAAAAATGTTCATCATCCCTATCTATTAGAAAAATGCAAATCAATACCACCCTGAGATACCATCTAACCCCAGTGAGAATGGCCCACATCACAAAATCTCAAAACTGCAGATGCTGGCGAGGATGTGGAGAGAAGGGAAGACTTTTACACTGCTGGGGGGACTGCAAACTAGTACAACCTTTCTGGAAGGAAGTATGGAGAAACCTCAAAGTACTCAAGCTAGACCTCCCATTTGATCCTGCAATCCCATTACTGGGCATCTACCCAGAAGGAAAAAAATCCTTTTATCATAAGGACACTTGTACTAGCCTGTTTATTGCAGCTCAATTTACAATCGCCAAAATGTGGAAATAGCCTAAATGCCCACCAACCCAGGAAGGGAATAACAAGCTGTGGTATATGTACACCATGGAATACTATTCAGCCGTTAAACAAAATGGAGACTTTACATCCTGTGTATTAACCTGCATGGAAGTGGAAGACTTTATTCTTAGTAAAGCATCACAGGAATGGAGAAGCATGAATCCTATGTACTCAATTTTGATATGAGGACAACTGATGACAATTAAGGTCACAGTGGGGGTGGGGGAAGCGGAGAGCAGAGAGAGAAAGAAGGAGGGAGGGGTGGGGAAAGGAAGACCAGAGAGAGGGAAGGAGGGAGGGGGATGGAGCCTTGGTGTGTGCCACACCTTTTGGGGGCAAGACATGATTGCAAGAGGGACTTTACCTAACAAATGCAATCAGTGTAAGCTGGCTTATTGTACCCTCAATGAATCCCCAACAATAAAAAAAAAAAAATAGAATGGAGCTGCAATAAACATTCTGGTGCCATAGTCTTTGTATTAAAATGATTTTCCTACTTCTGGGTAGATACCTAGTAATGGAAATTTGGGATCACATGGAGAGTCAATCTTTAGTTCTTTAAGAGTTCTTCATACTTCTTTTCATAAAAGTTGTTTGAAGTCCCACCAGCAGTGTAGAAGTGTTCCCTTCTCTCCCAGATGAGTATTTTTAATGTATGCTTTTACTTGTTTTTTATAATATATATATAATTATAATGTAATAAACAATACTTGAAAATATAAAAAAGTTAAGTTCAGTGGCTCACACTTGTAATCTTAGCACTTTGGGAGGGTGAGACTGGAAGATTGCTTGAGGCCAGGAGTCCAAGTTTCTAGATGAATTTTTAAAGTTCCTAAGTTTACAAACAAAATGCTTTTTAAAGCTTTTAATAATAGCATCAGGTTAAAAAAAAAAAATAGCACCTTTATTTTTTCTTCTTTGATGAGGCATCTGCTCCAAATAGTACCATTTATGCTTTAAAAGAGAAAAAAACAAACAAGGAAAAATTTATTTGAACTCCAAACTCACTCATACCTTACTAATACTGTCTTTTTCCATGAAACAGAAAGCTTTTATTATATTGTTTTTTATTTGTTGTTAATATTTTTAACACCAAACATAACAGATAATTTATTTGCCAACCACATGTCCATGTCTCCCTGAGAATGAATGAGCTACAACATCACAATAGTTCCTAGACTTCCTGCCGCCTCAGAGCCCATGAAATATACATGAAACTGTTTCGTGCCACCTGCAAACGAAAAAGTCAAATAAAATTTACAGTTTGGAGGCAGAATTCCAAAAGCCCTGGTAAGGCCAATTTAATACATCTGCCATGTACAATTACATGCAAAATGGAATCCAAAACATCTATTTTTTCCTCTCTTCAGATAAAAATAAAGCAATTGCCTAGACTTGGAATTAAACAGCTATCCCACCAACGCCATTAACCTCTGACATGTTTATGAACCAATAAAATTTGATCATTCAACATGTTTTTCAGGGGCAGTTGCTCTCTCTGTCACAGAAATTGCTGTATTGAATTCCCATTCTTAAACCATGGCCATAAATCAAGGTTAAAAACAATGGGTGAGTTATTATTAACTCAGGGATATCAACATGGCCTTTAAATCACTCATCAGCCCAGGTAAAAATAAGACAGCCCTGAAGTATGCTCTAGAATAGGAAACCCTTTCTAACTTTTGTCCTAAAAATAATTCAACGTGAATGACTGCATGTATGGTCGAGACCAAGGATATCCAACCTGTGGCCTGTGGACCACAAGCTGATTTTGTGAGGACTTTTTTTTGCTTTATCTGTGGTGTCAGCTATCACAAAAATCATGCACAGACTTTTTCTTTGGCTAATGAGTTTTTGTTAGTGTTTGTGTATTTAATGTGTGGCCTGAGATAGCTCATCTTCTTCCAATGTACAGCAGAGGGAAAAAAGGGTTGGACACGACTGGTTTAGACTTGAGTGAATTTCAACAGGTCTTTGTCTAGAGAGAGACCAAAACTTCACAGAATTCTGTCTGTTAGCATGGCGTGCAGTCTAGGAATTGTCCTTTTCCTAGGTCTGATTCCTTAGTTACTCAAATTTTAAACTGTCCCTTTTAGCAACTGAATGCAAAGGAAGAGAAAAAAGAAAAGGCAGGCTTACCACAGATGGGGCTCTGTAACTGTTTGCTAAAGTTGATTAAAAACAAAATTTGTGACATATTTGATAAAGTATCACCCTCAATACAAAATGAGCTCTTAAAAATTAATGAAAGAATGAACACTCCAATGTCTAAAACAGTATTCATAGAGTATGAATAGAAATAATGACTCTCCAAAGAAAAAATGTCGGGGACAAACAAATAATAAAATGATTTAACCTAATAGTAATCAAAGATAAGCAAACTTAAACATTTTTTTAACTTTTTTTGTTAATCACAATTCCCATTGTTGACAAGGGAATAATGTAACTAATATTCCATATACTGTGACCAGTATTGGGGACGGTGATAACTTTTTGGAGGCAAGTTTAAAATAAGATTTCTTAAACTTAAATGTCTTTATAAAGTACCTACTTTTGGTCCAAGAAATTCCCTTTCTAGGAACGAAGACACCTTCAGAAAGACTGGGCATATTGTCCATTTAAAAATATGGATCTAAGGAGAGTTATTGCAACACAATATTGAATATACTGCAAACGTTAAAGCAAATCACATGTGGTCACCTAGAAGACCTGAAGCAACAGAGAATGGGAACTTGAAAGGAGATCTGGACCCAAAAACATCACATTACTAATGCATGGCTTTGTCAGGGGCTATCCTGAGCCAGCCAAGCAAAGCCTTCGTGCACTGGCTCACGTGCAGTGCAAACAAGTGTGCAAGCCCACTGACATCTACATCTGTCACCACTAAAATCAAATGCACCTCTGATCAGTAGAAAACTATTAAGATGCTCCCCCAACATATTTATATATAAAAATATTAATATATATATGTACTTATATGTGAATTATATACATACCCTATTGTATTAATATACATGCATTATAAAATATAACCTTCACATTTTTTAAAAAATTGCTTGGCTAAAATTTAACTTGTAACTAAAAGCTCTCATATTTTCTGTCCACACTCTCCGGATGCACCATTGCTTTAGAAAGACCATCACTCAGAGAGGCTGTGCTTCCTCTTCAGGGTGTATCTGACATGGTGGCAAGGAACCAATTAGGAGTGATCACATACCCAGTGACCTTGGGCAGTGACCTCCCACCCCCTAGGGCTTCCAGCCTCTCACCCAGCCTGTGCAGCCTGTTTGAAAATTAACAACACTGCCTATACCAAGTTTCTGGCACCTGCAGCTGAATTCCTCTATTTGAGTGTATGTCTAGCAGTCCTCATTATAAATCTTAGTAAATAGAATTTACTTTAATTTGGAATTTAGTTTAAACTTCCAAGTTCAACCTACAAAACAAATTGGACTTAGAGAAAAATAAAATATTTCTTAGGTTTTATTTTCTGTGAAATGTATTTATTTTTATATTTATTTAATTTTTTAAAATTTATCTGGATAGGGGCGGCGCCTGTGGCTCAAAGGAGTAGGGCGCCGGTCCCATATGCCAGAGGTGGCAAGTTCAAACCCAGCCCTGGCCAAAAACTGCAAAAAAAAAAAGAAAAAATTATCTGGATAATCCGGACCTCCCCAAATGTACACTTTGAAAGTAAAAAGTCCACTTTCATGGCTTGCTCGACTTCCCTCAGGCCTTCTCCCCAGGGAGGCAACTTCCAGTGCAACCACTGGCTGCCACAGCCAACTGCCAGGCTCCTAATTCAGTCTGACCCTTAGGAACCAGGTGACCTGAGCAGATTTCTGACACTGTTAACGCCTCAGTTTCTCATCTATAAACATCCAACAAGAAAGGTACCCATGTCACGGAATTATATGACAATTAAATAAGACAGTGCAATGGCTGACACGCAAGCAATGCTTACTAATTGTCAGCTGTAACTACTACTACACTCAAGAATGGTTAGTGCCAGGTACCATGGCTCACGCCTGCAACCCTGGCAAGACGGAGGCGGGTGGATCGCCGGTGCACAGGAGTTTGAGACCAGCTTGAGCAAGAGTAAGACCCTGCCTCTACTAAAAATAGAAAAAAACTAGGCAGGCATTTTGAAGCACGTATATAGTCTCAGCTTCTTGGGAGGCTGAGGCAAGAAGATTGCTCAAGCCCAAGAGTTTGAGGTTGCTGCAGGCTATGACACCACAGCACTCTACCCAGGGTGACAGAGTGAGACTCTATCTCAAAATAATTAATTAAAAATTTTAAAAAAGAATATTTATTAGCCGAGTGGACCATGTGGTTGTAAAACTGGGGGAATCTATGGAACAGTATAGGCGAAGTTTATTCAGATTTACCACAATGCAAGGAAGACCAAATCTGGATTCTGTACATGTATATACATTTATAGTTAACACGCTACATATGACATCATATATGTGACATATGCATGCATATGCATATACGTATATAAAATTATAATTTTTTAAAGTCTCAGTAATAGTTACCTAAAGTTTTCAAAGTGCTCAGTCTTATGCTTTCCTACTTAGAGAGTATCAAATCTCAAAAAGAAGACAAAAAATACCATGAACTTCTCGAAATCTATTTCTAAGTTTAAAAAAGAAGAAAGAAGAAATCACCACAGGTGGGTGCTTCAAAGCCCCCCATAAGACTGTCTAATTAGATCGAATGGCTTTTTATTTCATTCATTCAGGGCTGAGAGATGATGAAATCCCAGTTTAATCAACCCTTGTTCCCAGGGTTCCGCAGAGAATTTTTTCTTCAAAGCTGTGCACTTCTGCCAAGAGTGTGTTAATTTTACCTTTTGTATTTCCTTCTCTCTTCTATAAAAATAATGAGGTGCACTGGAATGTTAATGTTATTTGGGATTTTCACTTAAACTATTTCTTAAATGTTTGCCCTAAGTTCTCTTTTGTTAATAGACAAAGTTACATTGCACCAAATGAGAGGCACAGATAGGGAAAAGAGATCAGGAACTGTGAGGAAAGGGATGGGACCGCATCGGTGCTAAAACAGTCACTGTATTTAGAAAAGAATACCTCCAAAAGAACCAAAGCAAAAGTCTTAGGAATAGTCTACTGAATAAATAGGTATCTGGGCCTTTTAATAAACGTCAAAATAATATACAAGACATAAAGAGCCAACTATTTTAAATTGCACACTAACTTTAGGGACACCCTGTATAACAAAGTTAAGTAATCACGACAACGACTGATGTTCATTAAGCATTTAGGAAGAGTCAGACCCTGCTGTGAGCACTACTGTGCTTTAACTTGGATGTCTGACCTAACAACTGCAACATCTACTTTTCCTGAAGTGTCAGAGACCCCTATGGATATATACAGGGATCTTAGATGGTTGAAAAACTTGAGGAAGGCATGTTATAACTTTACCATAAGGATGTGATTTGGGGGTCATTATGAGAGTTTTGAGATACACGAAAATCAAGAAAGGTAAAATCTGGGGGGACAGAAACAAGCAAAGCCCTCCCAGCAACACCGATAAGCTGAGCATGTTGAAGGTTACACGAGTGAATCAGAAAGGACGCTGTTGACGGTGTTTCTTGAAGTGAAACAATAGACCAGAACGTAGTCTGTCTCAAAACTTTCTGAGTGATCTAAATATGACCAAATAATGGATTTTAAAACGTTAAGAAAGTCTCTATTAAAAATGTTAAATTCTATGAATACTTTATTTTTTCAAATACTTACTCCATTCTTACTCTTATGGAATATTTTAAATTTATGACATGATTCAAGCCCACGAGTGATAATAATGCATTGGAACCATAAGACGCAATAAACCAAACCCGCTGAATGTGGACCAGCACCAAAATGATTCAGTGAAAACCATCAAATGCTAAAATGATCTTGACAAATTCCTTCATACAATCAAAAAGGAAAACGATCAAAATTACCCATGGCAACAAAAATGAGCATAATCTCGGGGGCCTGTGGGCAAGACACCAAGAAAGAGACAAGGCGAAGCTCAAATGTGAGGAGTCTGCCATGGCCTGGCACTGTCAGCCTCTGCATCTTCCATGCGTAAGGAAGAGGCAGCCAAATTCGAGTTGTGCTTCTGTTCTGAGTGGGCACAAGGCAGAGCTGGGAGGTGCCAACCCGTGTGTGAGTATAAAAGGTGAAGGAAGAACTACTGTGGCGATGTTTGTGTGCCTCCATGTGACTGGAGTTTTTATAATAAAATGTGCTCCATTAATAACGAAAAACCCAACACCAATTACTAAAAATACTACCACTGATAGGCTAACAAAATAGGTATTGAAGTATCTTTGATGACTATCTGACTGGTATTTACCTGAACCTATCAGAACTTACCAAGCTCCACAGAACAGGTGTCCCTATGACACATCGAGAGTAAAATAAAAGCAAAAACCTTATTCTTGAATAGACAAAAGACTTAATTTCCTACTTATAAGACCTAATACAGACAGCTGAAGTGTTAAAGAAGTCACAAGGTGTCTAAAAAGCTTGTTATTCCTATTACCATCATATGGAAATCCTATTCTAAAGGAGAAAACTGAATCGTTTTGTTGTATTAATGACAAAGCTAATTTTAATAAAATCTCATTTGGTTATCAAAAAAAAAGAGTAGCAATACATTAACACATGTAGAAATGGAATCCAACTTATAGCATCTCAGTTTTGATGAAATACAGTAACTGAAACCAGTTCACCCTTATCCGCTCCTAAAATGTGAGGGAGGGATTCATGGCGAAATGCCGAATTAGAGACATGGCTAGAGAGAAGGGAAGATTTCAGATGGGAAGACTGGGAGAGGGTGCTGGTGTATTTCAGCGAGAGAAGTGCTGCAGACTGCCAAGAGGAAATTGCAAAGAAGAGAAGGAAGAGAAGGAAGAGGGGGAGGTATCTGTGAGGACCAAACCCAGGCAGGCTCAGAGCCCAGCACAGGAGGTTTGTGCTGCTCACAGCCCTGCAGTAATCCAGGGGCTATCAAGTTACTGGGAAGCCCAAAAGAAATAATTACCAGAATGCAGGTGAGCTGGCAAATTATTCTGCCATGAGAGTACCTGTCCTGGGGCGTGTGGGGTGGGTTCTCACACCCGCTCTTCCCTTAAACCATCTGTACCCCAGTACCTCTCATAATGCAACTATCTTGCTGAAACAAGTGTAATCTCAGTGCTTATGGATGTCACTTATCGCTATTAAAAATGTGACAATAATCCTTGATGCCCATCTGAGGGAACAGAGATCCTTTTCAGCTTTGAAAGAAAACCTTCCAGCACTGGACTTCTTGGAGAAAGCATGCCATCAATCCCTCACACACCCCTAACTGGTGACAAACGCAGCACTGCCCTTTGAGAAAGGTCTTCAGTATGAGCAGGGGACTGAAGGCCACAGTGGTGAGGTCAATGCTTCCAGCCCAACAGAGGCATGACCTCTCCCTTCTGCGGTTCCAGAATTCACCTTTTATGTTGCTCAGGGCTTAAATCATAGTCCTTTGGGAACTGATGACAATAGGACTCTGAGTTACAATGCACTTTCGATTTCGGCTTCAAGCGGCAGGAGTCACACGGGGCACTATGCTTTTGGAGAAGGAGCATCATCTAATTCACCAGACAGGAGGAACTTTGAAAACACCAGGCTGTTATCATGCTCTGTAATCAGCTAACACTTCTGCCTCCTTTGTCACTGGGTGTAAGTACAGTGGGAAGGTTTGGAGCATCCTGATAAATACTCCTGAGGAAGAGCCTCTGGTTAAATAAATGAAGGTTTACCTTTCCCTGTTTCCTCAAAACCACAAGTTTAGTGTTCAGAGAATTGATGAGATCCCCTATTTATTTTCTTTCAGTATCTAGAAGGAAAAGAAATGTAAATTAGTCAAGGGAAATAAATATGAAATTAGCGTATGTGTGCATGTATGTACATATGTGTGTGTGTGTGTATACTTAAAATGTGCAAGTAAAATAAATGTGTTTTGTGGCTAAATATTCCACAGAGGGATAATAATCAAAACACCATTTCCCCATAAAAATGTTTAGATGCAGATTTAAGTGGTTGATACATGTTGTAGGCTAAGAGAAGCTGCTAAAAGCAGAGAAAACGCAAATGTCTTTCCTTGAGCCCTTTTAAAGGGATTAGATTTGACACGTTTTACATTCATTGGAAATAAAAGCAAAACTATTTACAACCATCTTAGGGAATGAAAATTTCTGAGAACAGGAGAGTCAGGCTTACAATCACTGTATTGCCCTTTTTCTCACTATTAATATATGTAAATTCCAGACATACTGACTATGCTCAAATATTATCCTCCAAAAGCCCATCACCTGCCACACTGGTAAGGTCTGCCCCAAGATTTGACTGCAAGTTCACATTATATTTTACCCTCATTACAAAGATTCTCAAAAGCAAATTCACTGTGTTATAAATAGTATTTAGAAAAATTCAAATCAAATGACCCTAAATTTGTCTGATTACTCCTTTGGCATGATCAATCTTCATTTAGATTACCTACATACTAATAACCTTTTATTGCTCCCTACATCTGCTTACTCTTAAGATCATTTTCCTTCTAGTTGGAAAACTCTTTTTGTGTATCTTTCACTAAAGGTTAGCTGTAATAAATTCTCTCTGGATTGGCTTTTAAAAAATCATTATTTAGCCTTCATTTTTGAAAAGTATATTTGCTATATATAGAATTTGCTGTATTTGCTATATACTGAATTTTAGGTTTTATACTATGTTTCTTTTTGACTATCATAAACATGTCATCCTTTGTTCTCTGAATTTTATTACTTCCGTTGAAAAGTCAACTGTTACCTTATTGCTGTTTCTTGTAAGTTAATTGCCATTTTTCTCTTTTCAGCAATTGTATTATGCTATACATGGGTGTGACTTCCCTTGTATTTATCCTGGTTGGACATCATAGTACTTCTTGAATCTCTGGGTTGATGATATTCACTAGCTTTGGACAATTCTTTTTTTCTTCTTTGCTTTTCAGAATATTTTCTACTGACATATAATCTAGTTCACAAATCCTAATCTCTTAAACCAATGATTTTCAATTTCATTTATTCTATTATTCGGTACTAGAATTTACATTTGGTTGTCTATTTTCTTGAGTAGGTACTTCTTTTTAATTTAGAAATTAAGAAAATTCCAGTAGCTGGATCACCACTGGGTCCATTTCTGGTCCTGGCTCCTGGCAATACCTAGACATTTTTGACTAATTGCCAGACAATTCATGCAAAAAATTGTAAAGACTTTGGATTATATTAACTTACCCAGAATGGATTCATGGTGCTTCAAGGAGATAATTAAAGCAAGAAGAGATGATCTTAATACATCCTATACTCAAAGCCAAAGCCAACTTTGAGATTTTGTGAGGATTAATCAATCTCTGTTTCATCCTACTTCTAGATTCTGGCCCTCTGGGGATCAGATTAAAAGCCTGGATGTGTGTGGTCCCATCGTCCTCAGCAGGGCCTGAATGTCATTTTTGTCTGCCTGAGTAACTTTACTATGAGCTCGTTTACCTTCTCGGTCTCTTAGCTGACACCTCTGTGCAATTCCTTCACCTTTCAACTATTATTGGGTGATACTTCCAAGAGAAACAGGGATACGGAGTGCTGGGATCACAGCTATCAGCTTCTGCCTCCTCCCAGAGTTCTTCCCTGCAGCCCTAGTTGCACTAGTAACCCTGAACTCCAAGTCTGAGGACTTCCGACAGCTCTGATGTGCTTTGGTCTTTCAGGGATGTCTTAAAACCAGAAGATGCCCCAGGCCAAAAGGTGGATCCAAATATTAGAAATGCTCTGTGTGTTCATCTTCTGGGGTGGATCACAGCCCTGTGCACACTAGCTGGCCCTCCTCTGAGAGGTAGGGTCTATGCCCTTCGGTCTGAGCTGGCTCTGTGCTGCTCCGACCTACCTACAGAACACAGCTGATGAGCTGCCTGCCAGTCTCAGACCTTAAAAGGTTGGCTTCCTGTCTCCTGGAATACTTGCCCTGTAAAAAAAAAGAAGTGCCAAGTAAAAAGTCTGACTACCCTAAAAATACCATGCTGTGAAGAAGCCCAAGATAGCCATGTGGAGAAGCCACATAGTGTTGTCCAGCCAGCCCAGAAGCCAGACAGGAGAACAGAGGCAGCTTCAGATGATTCCAGCCACAGCTTCCTCCTGCCTGCAATAGTGTTAGGGACCCCAAGTGGTAATGACACTACGGAGCTCATCACCCCCAACCACCACGAAGGACAGTGGCAAATTACTTCTTTAATACAGCAATGTTGAGGGTAGACTTTCTGTATCATGGCTAAACTGCAACATTCTCTTTCCTCGCATTTAGGATGCCTGCTGTCCTCTTCAGAGTGAGAGTGTGTGGGGGGGGATGTAATTTATCTAATACCACTGCCTGACCTTAGTAAAAGGTTTGGTCTAATTTAAGAGAGCCTATCGTAGCTGGATATGGAAGTCACGTCCATTATAAGCATAGACTCATTAATCCTAAGAGCAAGTAGCGATTTTTCTGTGTTCAGAGTAAGTCAGAGCAGACCCTGGGGCTGGTCCCCTCGCTTCATTCAGTTCTCTGCTTAAGTATTAACTCATCGGAGATCCACATTGTCATCATCTTCAGATGAACACAAGGTCTATCATTTCCCTTCCTTTTGCCACCTTTTAATTATCTTCATAGACTTTATCCCAACATATCACATGTCTGGACTTCTGCCCTACACAGTGTAACTTCCATAGGGGGGCATGACAGTCTTCAGGCTCTTTGTAGCATTTGGTTCTCTGTTTCCCTGTGGGCGCCCACAAGGATCACACCTCTCTGCCCAGGGAATGTATGCATGCATGCAGAGCCACACAACTTGCT
Organism: Loris lydekkerianus; assembly: GCA_963574355.1. Lineage (NCBI taxonomy): Eukaryota > Metazoa > Chordata > Mammalia > Primates > Lorisidae > Loris > Loris lydekkerianus. Next base: position 11,389 of record CAUYPK010031122.1, read on the forward strand.
TTGCCCAAGTTAAAGGGAGTAAAGGTGACACATGTCACTTCAGGACTCAATCTGTAAGGTCAGAGCACACTCTGCCACCTGTTGCTTTCTTCTGTCGCAATGGTCAGTACAGTTGCTCCCTCCAACCAGCCTGGGTTCTAAGATCAGCACCAGCTGAAACCCACAGCTGAAACTCAATGGACACACAGTGAAGAGACACAAATCTTTATTATTATAAGCACCAGAAATTAAGGTACTGTTTGTTACCTGTGAATATCAGAGCCAGGGCTGACTGCATTGGACCGAACCTTGCATGCTGATGACCACTGCTGTAGGACAATGCCTAGTGCATAGAGTTGACCTTCAGTAGGGTCTGTCCATGATGAGCCAATTTAGATGAATCCTCATCCCAATATACTTTAAAAGCAACTATGTCTTAGAGATGACAAATAATTCTTTGTGATACACTCATGTCTAAGAGCAGGATTTCATTGAAAATCATTTATCTTCATGTTCATTTTAATCTTATTAGATTTTGTTGGTAGCTAAAAAATCCAAACTTAAAATTTTCACCAAAACAAGCCATTCACCTGCACTCATCTAAATTATCATGATTTTTATACATAAGAGAGAAAGACTGTTATCTTAAATAAGGGTGTACCTGCTCTGAATTAAAAGTATCACATGTAATTTGTGGTTTGGCAATGGCTTCCGATAATCTATTGACCAACCTATTCAATTAACTCAAATAAGGGAGAGTTACTATTTATTTCCATAGGATTTCCCCTCCAAGCTGTGAGTACCTCCTTTGCATCTGACATCTGAAATATTTAAGGATAATTTCCTAATGGTTCCTTTGGAAAGTATCACAATAATCTTGTAAAAATTTCAGGTGCACATGTTCCCTTAAGAATCTTCCCTGAAATGAAGCACGGAGAAACTGGGACACAGAAGTGACCATTTCTGACAATTTCTTTGATATGTAATGAGAACTGTCTCCCAGTACATGAACACTTTAGCTTAGTCCTGAGATAAAGATATCTTGTTTAGATAAGTTGGACCTAGCAGTTTAAAGAATTAAAAAAAAAAAAAAAACTCTTTCTCCAGTGGGGAAAAAGTAGAAAAATACATTAAGAAGGTAAAATAGTCTACATGACTTTTAGTAAGGACTGTCATGTACTGGGTAGAAGCGCAGAATAGTCATTTGCAAATTGAACATTTTATTCTTAGAAAAATTTAGGTGATTTGGCGTTTATCTCTTTGATTAGTCACTTTCATTTCTTCTATTTATTGTAAAAAATTTTTATATTTGTTAATAGACATTAAATTATACTTAAAATTTTTTAATTTCAAAATTTTACAAGGATACAAATGTTTGTGGTTGCATGGATTGCTTCTGTAAGTCTTGAGTCAGGGCTATAAGGGTGTCTATCACCCAGGTAGAGTTCATTTTACCCATTAGGTAAGTTTTTTTCCCTTCCTATCTTTCCCCTGCCCCCTGCTTGATTTCCACTGGGATTTACTTCCCTCCCTGCACAGCTGTGCTCATCGGTTAGTTACAAGTTAGTAGCAAGTGCATGTGGTCTATTTTTCCATCTTAGATACTTCTTTTAGGAGGATGGTCAAGTCTAAAAGGAGCAATAGGTCTCTCTGTGCTCACACTGATTTTAGCAGTGGTCTGGAAGGACCACAGACATATGAGACAGGAGGAAGACTCCAGAGGAGTTCTTCCCAGACTAGGGTGAAGAACAGACCACAGTGCCCCTGAGTAACTCTGAACACTTTAATAAAGTTGTCTTTTAAATGGGCCACGCCTGCCACCACTAAGTACCAACGGCTTATTTTCATGGGGAAATTTACCTTGCAAAGATGAGACACGTGAAGAGGATATGGGTGGGGCAAAAATGTCAGCCACAGATGATACCCACCAGGATTCCAGTAAACATGAGGTTCATACTTCGAGGGGCTCAGGTGGGTGTGGGGGCTGATTGCTGTAGTTGTAAACGTTGTTTTAGTTCAGTTTGTTTGTTTGTAGGGGTCTGGTTGTGCACAAGATGTTTTATATACATGTTCTCTGTAAGAATCAGAATGTTTTTTAAAATGCAGTAGCACCTCCATAACCGACCAGCTCCCTAAACTGACCACCTGCTTATGTTGAGCTAATTTTCATAGACCAGACATGCACCACATGTATGTATCAGTATAGTAGGTCTAGTTCCTTATGTGGACTACCTCCACATGTTGACCTGCTTGTTACAGTCCTTTGGGTGGTCAACTTACAGAGGATCTACTTTACTTCTCAGAATTGAATGAAGAGCTTGACAGATCAGAAATTGGTGTCATTCAACCAGAAACCTTTCTTCAGGTACACCTGCACCTTCACGTAGAGGGACGGACTGAGGCTCCATGTTCAGCAGAAGTGCTTTGACTTTTTACCAATGATGATTTATTAATATTTATGCTATGCCACACACATTGGGGACTCTTCCATGGGAAGACACAAAATAAAAACTTTTCTTAATAAGATTCTTTCAAAAGACAAAGCTCATCAAAAATAGCAGAAGCCAGACATTTTCATTGGTTTAAACAGATTCCACCGTGATGAAAACCAATCTCATAAGCATGTATTGGTGCATGCTGATCTGAGCCCTGAAATAAAGGTGAAATTGAGGTCGACATTTACTTCAGATGGAACATCTCAATATGTAAGCAAATATTAGCTCAGTTTGGAAGATAGAGCTTATATTCTGAATGCTTCTTCAAATATCCAGCATAGATGCAGGCAGGGGGATGTTGCTTTCCAGAGGGAAAACTGACTTCTAGGAAGTTAATCAGGATCAAATTTGCATAGAGAGCTAATCCAAGCCCATGAAAAACTATATTTTCTCTATGCTGAGTAGTTTCCCAATTATTTGGAAATCAGTTGACTTGCTTTTCACATGTAGGATTTTAAAATCTCTTGACTCATTATAGACTTTTTTTTTAAACCCATCAGAACAGATTTTCTTCTCTTGGGCTGCATTATTAAATATTAAATTGAAAAATTGTTCATTTACCACAAGTCACCACACTGTTGATTAAATTGCACACATGCCAGCATTAACGCTGTTCTCAGTTGGAGGTAATTGTAATGTTAGGAACATGCAAAAGGCTGTATGAAAGTATAAGGATGTTTGCTGCAGCATTATTTATAATCATGAAAAATTACAGACAAGTGAAATGTTAACAGCAAGAAAATAAATTACAGTACAATAGCATTGTTTTATTTTTTAATTATGTATGCACGTGTGTACAAAGTTGTGCCTCACTGTGGCTGCACATATGGATGGGTGCACTTAGGCTAAAAGTATCCAATTTACTCAATACTACTACGAAATCACTTAGGCTAATTCCAGGGGAGATATTCATATCACAGTCTATGTCAGGGACCAGCACATTTTCTGTTGTTGAGGGCCAGAGAGTAAAGATTTAGGCTTTGAGAGCTATAGGGTCTTTGCCACAACTATTCTACCTCGGACTAACGTATGAGCAAGGTGTGTTATAACAAAACTTTGTATTTGTATTTGGACACCAACATTGGAATTTCATATAATCTACCCATCATAAAATCTTCTTCTGTTGGATTTTCTAACCATTTTAAAATGTAAACACTGGTTCTAACTCATGGGACATACACAAAATAGGTATCAGACCAACACTGATCCATGAGCTATAGGTTGCTACCCCCTGATCTATATGAATGTCACCAACAGAAGTTGGGCCATCTACTATTTGCAAAACTTTAGCCCACATCACAAAATCCAAAAACTACAGATGTTGGCGTCGATGTGGAGAGAAGGGAACACTTCTACACTGCTGGTGGGAATCCCAGCTAATACAACCTTTTTGGAAAGTAGTTTGAAGAATACTCAAGGAACTAAAAGTAGACCTGCCATTCGATCCTGCAATTCCTCTACTGGGTACATACCCCGATGATCAAAAACTATTTTACAACAAAGACATTTGCACCAGAATGTTTATTGCAGCCCAATTCATAATAGCCATGACATGGAAACAGCCCAAGTGCCCATCAACCCGTGAGTGGATCAACAAATTGTGGTATATGTTCACCATGAATGTTATGCAGCCATAAAAAAGATGGAGACTTCACATCTCTTGTGTTTACCTGGATGGACCTGGAACATATTCTTCTTAGTAAAGTATCTCAAGAATGGGGAAAAAAGAAGCCAGTGTACTCAATACTACTATGAAATCAATATATAACCACCTACACGCTCGTACGAATGGCAAAACGTAACTATAGTCCAGAAAGTAGAAGGGAAGAGGAGAGAGAAGGAAATAGGACAGGGAGGCGAGGGGAGGGAGGATATGGGAAGAGGGAGGCTATGTGGGGGGGGGGGGACCTCACCTAATCTGCATGATGCAATGGTACATTTCAAAACTACTAAGAAAGGAGTATAATGGTGATGGATGTGTTACTTAGTTCAATGTAAGCATTCCACATTGTATATCAAAGCAGTAACCTGAACCACATAAATGTATCAATGTACAAAGTTAATATTTAATAAAAAATAATTTAAAAAAAGATTTACAGGACACCCTTGTACAAATGTGCAAAGTCAGGAAAACATTGTACCAACCTGCTAACAACTATTGTCTCTAGGGTTGGCAGAGAGGGAGAAAGGATACAAAACAGGAATTTACAAGTTTTACTTTATCTGATGTGTGTGTGTATATATATATTATATATATTTCAAAATATTGAGGGGGTACAAATGTTTTTGTTACATGGATCACTTTTGGAATGCTTGAGTCATGGTTGTAAATATGCCCATCACCCAAAAAGTGTTCATTATACCTATTAGATAAGGGTTTTACACACACACCTCTTGACTTCCACTAAGTTTTTCTCCCCCTGTGCACATGTGTGCTCATCAGTGAGTTCCAAATTAATATTGAGTACATATAGTGTTTTTCCTTTCTTTACAAACTTCACTTAGGATACTGTCCACAGTTCCCTCCAAACTGTTGCAAAAGGCCTTAATTTATCCTTTCTATGGCTGAGTAGTACTCTACGATGTACATATATCATATTTTGTTGATTCACTCATGAATTAACAGGCACTCTGGTTGATTTCACATCTTTTGGAATTATGAATTGTGCTGCAATAAACATTCAAGTGCAAGTGTCTTTTCAATAAAATGACTTATTTTTGTTTGGGTAGACACCAAGGAATGCTATTGCTGGATTGAATGTTCTACTTTTAGTTGTTTGCGAAATCTCCAAAATGTTTTCCATAGAGACTGTTCTAATTTGCAGTCCCCACAACAATGTTTAAGAATTTTTTTCTCACTGCATCCACACCAGCATCTATTGTTTTTGGACTTCTTAATAAAAGCCATTCCTAACAGGGGCAAGGCATATATATCATTGTGGTTTTAATTTGCATTTTCCTGATAAAGAGTGACAATGAGATTTTTTCATACGTTCATCAACCATTTGGCTTCTAGGCAAAGCCTCCTGGGAGGGAGGGAGTGATGTGGCCCCACCCAGCCAAAAAGTCTGCTTGTGGAGGTGGGGCCACCTCAGATTCATAATCTGGCTGTCAGGAAAGGTTTTTAATCTTCCCTTGCTGCCTGTTCCCAATGCCTGTGTCTGCCAGCAAGCAGGAATTCAAGCAAGCTGAGCTCCCCATGAGGGTGATGACTGTGATTCTGGACAGCAGCTTCCTTGTCCAGGATCCCAGACTGAGCTGAAGCTGGGGAGGGGGTGCTCTGCAAATGCCCTGCAGCTGAGACCCGCACTGCATTCTTTTATTTCTGCCCACAGGGGCTCCTTCACCTCCTTAGTTCACAAATCTTCCCACCATGCCCCCAAACAACAAAATTGATTGAGTCCAGGGAGTACAGTCCTATAGGCCTGTCCCTGGGTCCTTAAAGATCAATCCCTGACCATGCCAGGGAGAAGCACGCAGGTCCCAAGTTGCCTATGGGGTGCTCAAGCAGGTTTAATGTCCCTCCACTTTGGGGTGTGCCCTGCCCTGATGGAGCAGCCAGGTGAGCAGCACCAGGGAGGGCTGGTGAGAAGGGAGCTCACAATCCTTGCACCCCTCAGTCCCCTGTAGGTCTTTAAAAGAAAAGGTTTGAGCCACCGTCCCTAGTGTGGTAGACACACCTAAGGGGGAAAGCAACAGCTTGCAAGAGCCCTGGCTCAAGCATCTCTCTTGGCAGCCACAGGTGGAGGAGGAGAAGGAAAGAAAAAGAATGTGGATGGAGGAAAACTGGCATCTGGTCATCTCTGTCCCTCTCTTCAGAAGAAAGTGCGCCCAAGATGACCAGGCTCTGGGGTTAAGCTGATCTCCAAGGACCCAACAGCCCTTATGGCTCCCTCTGTCTAATCTGGAGTTGGAAATGAATAAGAAGACAACAGAGAGACTGAATCCCTCTGGGGTGGACAAAAGCACATGGTGGGTAGGGAAGCATTAGGGTACCTGCTGGCTTTGCTCAGGTCTGTGGTAACAGGAAGCAACCTTCAGGGCACTGGCAGCTTGATGTTCTTCAAGAAATTCCCAGTTCAATGGTGACAGCTGCTTTGGGGCTTGTGAAGGTAGAAAGGCTTTCCAGCAGCTGCAGAGCCTGCTGACTGTCAGAGTTCTGAGGGAGGAGAAAGGAATCAACTCCCCTTAGCCTTCTTGCTGGACTCCGAGCCTCTGGGGCAGGTTGATCTCTGCTGAGATCTTGCTCCTTTTTATACTGCTCCACAACTTCATCCTGTGGAATCTCTGGTAGGTTCTGGCACTTTTCCCTTGGAATGACACCTGATATTTGTGTTTCCCACCCCCTCATCTTTTCATCCAACACTTCTCCTTTTGTCTGAGATGACCTGGCAGCTGGTGTCTCTGGTCCACCATCTTGTCTATATACATTTTAATCAACAGAAATGTACAACCCATTCTTTATAAATACTATAAAAATGAGATGGGTCTAAACCCCATTGCATATTTACACACAATAATCTGGCATGTGGGTGTCAGACTGTGAATCACCTCTGGAGATGGGAAGGAGCTGTTTCAGAAGCAGCATGCAGGGTAAGGCAGACAAGGTTTCAGTGATTGACCCATGTAGTCGTTACATGAGAAATGCTTTCTAATAATTCACTACATTGTTACTTATATTTTATGCAGTGGAAGGAGTTCCCAAAGAAGGTCTATGATAGACTAATCTTTCTTTTTCATTCTTCTAAATATTCTCCAAACTTTCCTTAAGCTGAATCAGGAATCTGAGTTTGACCATTAAATATTAAAATTATGTGGCAATAAAATATCACATCTAAAATACTACTCCTTAATTCACTTCACTGTCACAAAACTCAATATCAAACAATCAGCAATAGACTGATGGAAACATCCCCCACTCTAAACATCTTTTCTAGACCTAAAGAAAGAGCTGAGACCCAAACACAGCTTTAGAAATGCCTTTGGTTCCATTAAACCGTTTCTTAGCCGTATATAGCACCTCCATCCAAGTTTGCCAGGGTTCACTGTTATAAAGGGAAAGGGGAAATACCAATGTGCACAACCCTTTCTGGTTTAAATTTAACTTTGGAAGTCAATGTTGTTTTTAAGTAAGAGAGAAGGGCTTCCTTGGACAATTAGGGGAACACCACCATGTCCTAAATCCCCAAAAAGAAGCACAGAGAGCATTAACCACAAAAAAGGGGCTGTTTCACCTGGAAGGACAGCATCATGAGGCAATGGGCAAAGTCCCCTAGGTCAGACCTGCACCCTGCTCAGATACCTGAACAGTATTCAAAGGCTTATAAGCTGCCTCCATTCCGCTTGCTTTTAAAGCTTCGTTTCACGTAACCTAACATATTAGTGCATCTTCTTCCCAATACGAGTCTTAAGGGAGCAATTGCATGGCCCCTGGCACATGGCAGGGAGTGGGTGAATGCTGCATGTGGTCTTCGAGAAGTTCTGGAAGAGAGAGCTCTTTTGCAGATGGGATTTATCACTGGGTAAAGGCACTGCAGAGTGCTTGTGCCTGTAGGTGTTGGTCCTAGTTTCCTTAGAAGGGGCATCTTACCCTGGTGGAGAATGTGTTCTGAGAAGGGGATAGTTTCAGCCCCAGCAGCTCAGTGTAATACGTGCACCCTGCAAATCCACAAGTCCAGACAGCAAAAGACTGAGCCCACCAGGAATCAAGAAACACACAGAAAAGTTTCCAGGGAAGAGAGTGCTGGTCAGGTTAACAGGCAGCACAAGCTGACAACGTGAGCTGGAAGGACAGTAATGCGATAGCATAAAGCAAGGGAAAAGCCATCTTGAGGAGATAGCCCTTGTCACCTCACTTGCCATTTCCACATCACATCACACACTGTGTCTGTGACACACCACTTGATGTGGGGAATAAAGCGGGAGTCGGTTGAAGTATACAGAGGAGTCCATCGGAGAACACAAAATGACCAGCACTCACTGAGCTCTCACGTTCTGGACACGCCTCTGTGCTCTTTCCTCATCACCTGCAGCAATCCCCACCCGGCCTCATGGAGAAAGGAGGAGACACGGCCCAGCGTTATAGTAACTGACAGAAGTAGAATTGAACCCTCCCTCTCAGCATGGTATTCTATCCCCTGAAAATGAAATGGGGCGCAAAAATCATCACTCCCCAAAATTCTTACGTACTTCAGAAAAACCACCAAAATGGACTGAATGAAAAAAATACAGTCTCATGAAAGTGTAGGGGAAAAAAACACTAACCTCATGAAACAAAAGCAAAATCCCAATGACAACTGTCCACCAGGACAGAGCACTTAAAATTATACTTATTGTGTGCCTGCTGTGTTCCAAGGGTCCCCCGAGCACCAACACAAATCAACTCCTCCTAAGTAGATGAGGTAGATGTGATGGAAAGGATGTTGAATCCACCTCTGCCTTATTCTTGGACTTCCCAGACTCCGGGATTGTTTTAAATACATTTCTCTTATTTATAAGCTACCCAGTCCATCGTGGTTTCTTATAGTACCCCAAATGAGATAAGACAGTATCACCTGTTCATTAAGCTAATTGTTCACGTTTTAAAATTGAGACATTTCACATAAAAATTTCAATTCATACTTTCCAGTGAAAAATTTGAGGTTCTGGTCACAGGGCATTCACACTGCACTTGGCAACAAACCCGTGGCTTGGCATAGCAGCCTCCCCCAGGCACCCACCCCCAGTCTACCACGGCCCCACCCTGCCTATTCTCTCACTTCCTTTAGCCTTCCTGTCTCTGTAGGCATTCCAGGATGCAATCTTTTAAGAAAATTATGCAAAATTTGGAAGTAAGAGAAAAAAGGATCACTGCATGCCCTTTCAAACTCATGACAGAATTTTCAAAAGGCTCACCTAAATGTCACGGGGGACTCAGGGAAGGAAACTTTGTTTAGCTTACTATTCACTATTGATTACAACCCAGACTCTGTAAATTTAGAGTGTTAACTTATAAAAGATTAAAAAGTTGGCCATTGACTTTTATCCAATATAGACGAGAATAATTTCTGTCTGACAGAAAAGAAAACCTCAAAGGTTACTGTTTTATTACCCATAGAATATTATTAACCTGTTCTGCGTCAGACTTCATAATCTTTTCCTCTGTCTATATAATTACTCATGACCTCCTTTAATGTAGCTTTGTCCTCTGGTTGGTCTCCTCATTAAAAAAAAAAAAAAAAAAAAAAAACTAAGCAATAATTTGACTATGTTACATTATGTTTTTAACCTTTTGAAAATGTTCAATGTTCTGAAAATCTTAATTCTTAGAAAATTATACTTTGGGGTTTTTGTTTCTTTGTTTTTCTTTTTAGAATGAAACGAGAAATGCTCTGCCTTATTGTTTTTGAAAGGCTGGTTTGGAAGCCACAGAATACAGATGCTCTAATCCCTGAATTTCTAGCTTCATATCAGGTAACAATCCCAAACTAGACATATTAGGAAAACCAATTCTTGCTGGCACTGGCTGGTGATTTCCATGCCCAGTGATATAGGAGAAATAGACCTTGCTTTAAGGAACCAAGAGCCCAGGCGTTCTCTAGAGGGCTGTTTGCCATCACACTGCTGCACTGAAATCTCTGCATGGGGCAACCCATCCCCTGCAATTCACTCTGAGCTCCAGTGCAGGCTGCCACCTGTGCTCTCTGAACTTTGTTTCCAGTAGGTTCAGACTAATTCACTACAGCCACAGAGGTTGGACTGGAGGTGACTCTCTCGTCACCCCCAAGGCCTACATGTTGACGTCCTTAAGAAAATTTAGAAATAAATCTAATAGAGGGCCTGTCATGCCAGAGAACTGTTTATTTGAATTCCATCAGGAGAAGACAGAAATATAATCAGAGAATGGGTCTGTGATTCAAAAGCACTTACCAAGCCATTTACCCCATGTTGGAGCTAACCATTCCATTGTAATAAACTAAAAACACCATTGAATGTCGACACAGCCTTGGCTAAAAGTTTGATGCTTTGAGAAGCAGCAAGATGAGCTTAGTTAAAAAAAAAAAAAAAAAAAAAAAAAAAAAAAAAAGCGTGAGCAGTGAAGCTACAGAACAGAAGCATGGCACAACACGCCGTGCATCCTGATGGCACTGAGCGATGCTGGCTGGTGCAGGGGAGAATTCCAGGACAGATTTAAATGGGAATTTAAGACCATTCATCAATTCATTCAGAGGACAGAGGCACTGAAAATTGGAGAGGCGCTTGGGCTTGGAATTGGAAACAGGCTGGTTGTCAGACAAATGTGGGCTGTGTCACATGAAAGTGACTGTAATTTTTAGCTTGGGCAAAAGTAGGAATTACAGACCTTTGTGTCTGCCTTAGAACACTGTGAAACCTTTACAAAACAGACAGGAATGAAATCTGAACTGCTGCCAAAGAATCAGCCAGCTCCCCCTCCTCTCCATCTGAAAACCCATGGGTTCCCCAAAGCAAAAAACCACATCCTTCCCAAGGGAATTGCAAAGCGCACCTTGCTTCTTGCATGGTGATGAGTGCAGAGATGATGAGGGTGCAACAAGTATGGCGTTTTATATAAAAGGAGGAGTCTGGTATGTAAACACACCTGTTGGTTGGTTATTTTGTAAAATGAAGAATCTTTTATTTTACATGCCTTAGTTTTTCTACTTTATAATGATGTATTTTCTTATATCAACTTCGCTAAACCAGGCCTTAAAAATTCACATTCAAGCAAGATGTTAGTAAGGCTTGCTAGTGCTGGCTTTAGTATAATTCTCATACCCTAAGAGTTAACAGAAGACAAGAGTCTAAAAATATTGTAATCAGTGTAAAATTGGTAGTCCTTCTCAAAAAAAAAAAAAAAGAAAGAAAAAGAAAGAAAAGAAAAAAAGAAAGAAATCTCTGTATAGTCTTACATGTATATCCCCAGGATATTTTCTTTTTTTTTTTTAAATTGTTGGAGATTTATTGAGGGTACAAAGAACTGGGTTACATTGGTTGCATTTGTTAGGTAAAGTCCCTCTTATAATTGTGCCCTGCCCAATTCTAGTGACATCTAGGTTTTTTTTTTTTTTTAGTTTTGATTGGATTGAAGAGTTTGGATTTGAACCCAGAGCTACATGATGGGTGCTGGAGTGGCCTTGTACCATTTGGGACTGGGGGTTGTCTTGCTGTTTCAGACTGAGTGCCCTAAAACCTAAGATATTAAGATCTTGGCTTAGTTTGGTTTTCCTCCCACACTACTGTGGTTTTATTGAACACACTCCTGGGTTAAAACATGTGTGTTCATTCTAAGAAGAAGACATACAAATGGTCAACAGGCATATGGAAAAAAATGTTCAGAATCACCATTCACCAGGGAAAAAGAAATTGAAACCATGATGAAATATCACCTCATACCTGTTAGGTCACCAGCTACAGGCAAAACAATGAGAGGTAACAGGTGTTGCTGAGAATGTAGAAAAAAAGAGAAACCTTGCACACACATACCTTGCTGGTGGGAATGTGAACTGGTAAAGCCATTATGGAAAATGGCATGTAGGTTCCTCACAAAAATTAAAAATAGAATTAGCATTTGATCCAGCAATCCTACTCTGGGTATAAATCCAAAGAAAATGAATCAGCATCTCAAAGAGATATCTGCACTTCCATGTTCACTGCACCACACTGTTCACACTTAGCCAAAATATACATGATGAGTCAACCTAAGTGTCCATCAGTAGAAGAGTGAACAAAGAAATGTGGTGTAGGTATGCGTATGTGTGTGTGTGTGTGTGTGTACATGTGTGTATGTATGGAATATTCTTCATTCTTTTAAAGAAGGAAAGCCTGCTATTTGTGACAGCATGGATGAACCTGAAGAACATTATGCTAAAAGAAATAAGCCAGCCACAGAAGGACAAACACCACATCATCTCACTCATATGTGGAATCTAAAACTGATAAACTCATAGCAGAAAGTAGAATGGTGGTGCTGGGGCTGGGGGGGAGAGGGGGTGGTAGTGGCAGAGAACGGGGAGATGTCAGTCAGAGAGTACACATGCCAGTTATGCAAGGTGAATAAGTTCTAGAGATCCAGTGTACACCCTGGGGACTATAGGTAATAATTCTATATCATATACTTGAAGTTTGTCAAAAGGGTAGATCTTAGGTTCTCTTACCATACAACCAAAAAAAAAAAAAAGAAAAGAAAATAATAACTGAATAAAGCAATACATAAGTTAATTAACTCAATTGTCGCGACCATTTCACAATGTTTACATCAGTCAGATCAAGTCACACATCTTAAATACAGGGTGGACCTAAAATGTGCAATTTAAACACACAAACTTTATGTCCACCCTGTATATACAATTTTTGTGAGTTTTATCTCAATTAAACTAAAAATGAAGTTAAAAAATGTTTTAAAGTTATCTATGTAAGGCAAAACTAAGCTATAGCAATAAATGTGGTTGACTGGGTCACAGCTCGAGTGAGGTCAAGGCAAAAGGAGCAGCAGGTGCTGCTGGAGCAATGGAAATACTCTCTCGGTTGTGACAGTGTTTATATGGCACATGCATTCCTCCAAAAAGTCAATAACCATATACTTAAAATAAGTACATTTTATTATATTCAAATTATGTCTTAGTAAAACTGATTTAAAATGTTTTTTAAAGTCTATATTAACTTCTAGTAAATAATTTATTTGGATTTGTGTAGGCATATCCTCTATGTACAATGAAAAAAGTCATCTTACAACCTCCAGCTAAACTCCTTACAAGGTCTAATCACGAGTAAAGACTTCTTGGGGCAGCCACATAAGTCAAACCCCCTGTGCACAAGATTTCACACAGAGCAGGCATCTGGACTCATCTAACCCATCCCCGCTCAATGCCCTGCACCCCTGTAAGCAGGTGCGGTGATTCAAGTAAAACTCAGCAGGTATTTCCAAAGGGGTAGGGGGCTGCAGCAAGCTGATCTTCCAGAAGTTCCTTTGTCCTGGTGCCCAGGACAAGGCTGCCCCTCCATCTGACCCCAGGGTTTTCTGACTATTACATAGCTGATGGCCTGAGGATCCAAGGTACCTCATCTGGCCCTGAAAAGGCAGGGAGTGGGACAGGGAGACATCTAGTAGTAAAAAAAAAAAAAAAAAAAAAAAAAAAATCTTCACACAAAAAAACTCCCAAGAATGTGAATCCTGCTTAATTCCTCTGAGTTGCAAATTAGTCGGTTACTCACATGGAGCCCTGAGAACTACTTCCTCTGCTGTCACAGCATTTTTGTTTGACTTTGTTTTTTATTATTTTTTAATGTAGATGCCTTCAGGCTGGACAGAATTTTCAAGTCCCAAATGGCATCCCGTTAGACCTCCTCTTCTGCCTGGCAGATTCCCAGATTAAGAGGCAGCCTGCTTAGTGCCTAAATATCACAGAGTTGGTCAGCTTTGGGCACCTGGTGAAAATGAGCAAGGTATTGGAAGCTGCCTGATGGCCTGTTGTTTCCAGCTTAATCCCTCAGTTAAGGGGACTGATTCCAGGACCCCTGAGGGGACCAAAATCCTGGGATGCTCAAGTCTCTGATACAGTAATAAAATGGTGTAGTATTTATACACAACCTAGGTACATCCTCATGTATACATTAAATCATCTCTGGATTACTAATAATACCTAATACAACATAAATGCTACATAAATAGTTGTATTGCATTGCTTTTATATTTGTATTATTTTTGCCATTGTATTGTTATTTCTTTGGAATATTTTCAATTCACAATTAATGGAATCTTGGGATATAGACTCCACAGATACGGTAGACCAACCATATAGTAAACAACAAAAAATAATTATTTTCCTAAGTAGTCATGAAAGTCTTTTTTTGTCTGTGTTCGGAGCAATTATCTTGACATGCTTCTTGCGCTCTGTGATAGCGAGTGGAGATTTATGTAAGAGGGAGCTTGGATGTTTAATTACAAATTGCTCTGCCAGTGGCTCAGAGCACAGTGTTAATTTGCATGCACATCTACACCTCCATAACATTTCCACCTCCATGTCCACATCTGGTAGAATAAAGAATGCACCTGCTCTTTATTCCTGGCGCAGAGGTAAGAAAACGCTTGGAATTTCCTGAGTGATGTGTTTCTGTCATTGTAAGGGACCCTTTCTGCATAGCTGGGCTTATGCTAATGAGATGACCTGGGGATGGAGGGTGGGAATCAACCCTTAGATAACGTCAAGGGAGGGGGTGACCATACCAGAAAGACCAAACACAGAGTTATAGGGCTGAAACTTTCCCTCCCACCCCCCAATCTCTGAGAATTACAGGGGACCAAGGATTTAATCCATCATGTATATGGGGAATGAAACCCCATATAAAAGGCGTGCTCCAGTTTCAGGGTGACTTCTCATTCTGTGAACACATTCATTACTAATGTGCTAAGAGGGCGCTTCATGTATTCCTGGAGAAGAGGAGCAGGGAGGATCCACTGCCCCTATCCTGCAACTTGCCTGAGATGTCGCCTCCATTTGGCTGTTCCTACGTTGCCCCCTTCATAATCAAACTGCAATCCTAAGCATAGCATTCTTTTGGTAAGTTCTGTGAGTTGATTTAGAGAATTATTGAATGTAAAGGGGATAATAAAAACACCCAAGTTTGTAGCCTAGTTGCTCAGAAATGCAAGTAGCCTGGAGAACCACCTGCAGACAGCACCTTAAGTGAAGGCAGCCTTATTGGGGACCTTACCTGTTAACCTGGGGTGGGGGCAGGTCTGCACTAACCCTGAATGGTCAGTGTCAGAACTGCACTGAGTCACAGGACACCCAAGTGGTAATAGAGGTGATATCAGAACACTACACTGACATTTACGCTTACAGAGAGACACAGATGGCAGGCAGAGTTGTTCAGTTGCCACTGAGACATCTCCCAAATCTGATGAAACACACCCATGTCCCTTTTGAGTTAGTCCATTAACCCAGAAGTAGCACAAATCTGTTGTTGTCGATCTGTTGTGCAGTTTCAGCGTGGTTGTTTAGCCCAGAGAAAATTAATTCTGGAACTGAACAGTGACTCGTTCAAGGTGAGCCTACGATCCATCACAAATTCAGTGAGAGTAAAGGCTAAAACTTTGGAAACTCTCCAGGAAAAGAAGCATTCTATTTCTTTTCTGCTAAAGTTACTGAGAAGATAATTTGTGTGCCTGAAGTTCACAGTCACCTCGATACGATGAGGACAGGTCTGCCCAAGAACAAAATCAACAACACCAAATAAAACAAGAGCCAAGCTGTGAAAAGAGTTTGCAACCTGATGATGTATCCTGCACTATGTCCAACTGAGCCGGAGGGCAGAGTACCCCTGGCCTTTAAGTTTAAAAAAGGCAATAAATCTTCCTTTCAGTCAGTTTGAAGTGCGTTTTCTGTCACTTGTATCCAAATGATTCCTGAAAATACACCAAATTCAAATGCGCTTAAAATTTTCCAACAAACAGAAGTAACTTAGGAAGCCTCTAAATACTGGTTGCATTCTGTGGTATGCTGGAACCAGTTCATACTGGCTTACACGAGAGCTGTTAAATCTTTAGGAATTTAGCAAGTCAGTTGCTAAATTCTTGGTAGCTTAAAATTACCCATTGGTGAGTGCTGAAAAAGCCAATTTTTATTAAATCTTTACTAGCATATTACGAGTTCTAGTTCTAAGGTCAAAAAACTATGTTCAAAGGCCATAGGGGAATTTGAGGCCAGTCTCAGAACCTAAGGAAAAATCTCCCTTCACCCCTTCAGCTTAGGAGTGAACTGTTCACAGCCAGCCTTCTGGGCTGCAGGACTGGAGGAGGAGGGGGTGAGTCATGCGGCTTTCCTGGGATGCTTGTGTAGGCCTACAGTCTCCCATCTCCAACAAGCTGCCTCCCTTTATTTACAGGCTTCATGTATGCAAAGATACAGGCTCCAAAACGTCATCCAATTCTTCAGTGTTCCCAGGATGTACCCTGCCAAGCTCCTTCCTCTAACTTCAAAGGCCAATACAAGATGATAACTTTCTAACTTAGTGACTTCTTGGTGTCAACAGCAGGTGACACAAATAGGATTAAATGCCTCTACTGAGCTTCTAAAGAGATGAACAGCAGAGCCTCTTTTAGGACTCAAGTCTCTATTTCCTGATATGAGAAAATCGCCCCAAGAAAAAGAAGCTCAGAGGCAACAGAGTCCCTAATCCAGTTTGCACAGGAGGTGGAAAACGGAAGACTTTTTCAGCATCATGAACATGAACTTCCTAATCAAACACCTTTTTTGATCTCCAGAATGAAAGTCACAATGCACCGTGATACCCCTCCTGCTTGGGGGGGCTCTCCAGACTGCAATATTATCTTCTCAGCATTAGCTGCTCCAAAAGACTTCTGGTTTCACTGCAGAACAACTTAAGAACAAATTTTCCTACAAGTCTAAAAATCATTAAAGGTCGAACTTGGCCCTCCCCCACCCACCCAAGGAAGAAAATTACTAAGGACACTGTTTAAAAGCATAATGTTGAAGGTCTGTGTCTACCTAAAAGCTATCAACAAATTTGGTTAAACTTTTGGTTGCAAAAGCCAGAGAGAATCTCTCAGTAGACTGTTCTCAAACACCTTTGTATCTAAGAGATATAACCTCAAACGAAAGGTTCCAGGTTAAATTCTGAACAGGATGTTGACCGTCCATCCATGCTTGACCGAGTAAGGTAATCCCCACCATGTCAACAAACTCGTTAATAGTTACACTTCATGCATCATTCAAATACACTGCTGCTGAACAAGAACTTGGAAATCATTCTGCTCATACTTCATGCAATCAGATAAAGAAAGAGAGGCCCAGGTGGCTCTCAATAAAAATCAAAAAGTATTATTCCATTGTGAAACACGCTCCTTCATTCAGAATGAAGCAGGCAGCTCTCCTGGGAAAATCAGAGTCTTATTCTTGGCTTCTGGAAAGACCCCAAGCAAGTCACACGTCTGGACGCTGGTAGTTCCATTACAAAAGGAAGGAAGGAAGACAAGAGGACAAACGGGCACTGCCATTGTTGCAAAGGACATGCTATTTTGATGGAATCATTCAGTTATTTTTCTTTTACTTCATCACACCAGACACATGCGACACAGACTAGTTATCTTCAGATCTCTTTGTCTCATGTTCTAAGATCTGGCAGAAGAGGGGGTCTCCGAGCAGATGCATTATTCCAATTGTGATAAATAAAATGGAAAGGAAGATGCACGCCAAGAGGGGGGAGCTGCTGTGATTGTCATAATCACACCATTCCCCTGATCTGCTACAACGCACATAAGGACAGAAATGAAGACAATTAGAAGAGAACCAGACTGCTGTCGCCTACATTATTATAAAAACAAACAATAGGAATTTAAGCTGATTTGTCAAAAGCAGCAGGAAATTTCAGCAACAGAATTTTTTAAAATCCTGGCTCTTGGCGGCACCATGTCAACGGCAAGACATTGAATCAGTGTGAGCTCCTGCGCCAAGAATGGATCTGTCTTGCTGGGAGTCTTTACCAAGTTTCAAATTATCTCCTTTATACAGAGACTGAATGAGCACATAGACCATATTAAGATCAAACCCACCAGAAGTAAAACTCCCAAAGTCCTCACTTCACAAAAGCAAAACTATGCCCTACTGTGCCCTTTGTTGTCATTTTTGTGCGTGAGGGGGAAAAAAAAAACAAAAACACAAAAAGACAAAAAAAAAATAGACTTTTCTGAAGACAAATTTCATATACCGTATATACTCGAGTATAAGCCGAGTTTTTTCAGCACAAAATTTGTGCCAAGTTTGGGTTTTTCGGCACAAATTTTGTGCCAAAATAACTCGGCGTATACTTAAGTATATATGGTAATGCACAAGAGAAAAGTATTCTAGGCTGAACTGAGAGTTAATGAGATGGCAAATTTTAAAAATCACATCATAACAAAGATATTTGTACCAGAATGTTTATTGCAACCCAATTCATAATTGCTAAGTCATGGAAAAAGCCTAAGTGCCCATTGATCTACGAATGGATTAATAAATTGTGCTATATGTACACCATGGAATATTATGCAGCCTTAAAGAAAGATGGAGACTTTACCTCTTTCATGTTTACATGGATAGAACTGGAACATATTCTTCTTAGTAAAGTATGTCAAGAATGAAAGAAAAAGTATCCAATGTACTCAGCCCTACTATGAACTAATTTCACATGAAAGCTATAACCCAGTTACAGCCTAAGAATAGGGGGAAGGGGGAAAGGGAGGGGAGGGAGGGGTAGGTGGGTAGAGGGAGGGGGATTGGTGGAATTACACCTGCGGTGCATCTTACAAGGGTATATGTGAAACTTAGTAAATGTGGAATGTAAATGTCCTGGCACAATAACTAAGAAAATGCCAGGGAGGCTATGTTAACCATTG
>CAUYPK010031123.1:0-19791 GCA_963574355.1 Loris lydekkerianus
AAAGAAAGATGGAGACTTTACGTCTTTCATGTTTACATGGATGGAGCTGGAACATATTCTTCTTAGTAAAGTATCTCAAGAATGGAAGAAAAAGTATCCAATGTACTCAGCCCTACTATGAAACTAATTTATGGCTTTCACATGAAAGCTATAACCCAGACACAACCTAAGAATAGGGGGAAGGGGGAAAGGGAAGGGAGGGAGGGGGAAGGTGGGCAGACGGAGGGGAGTTGGTGGGATTACACCTGCGGTGCATCTTACAAGGGTATATGTGAAACTTAGTAAATGTGGAATGTAAATGTCTTAACACAATAACTAAGAAAATGCTAGGAAGGCCATGTTAACAAGTGTGATGAAAACATGTCAAATGGTCTATGAAACTAGTGTATGGTGCCCCACAATCACATTAATGTACACAGCTATGATTTAATAAAAATAAAAAAAAAAAGAAAAGAAAAGAAAAAGAAAGAAAAACATCATTAAATTGTGCATCAAAATCATTGGCTGAATGTGAGAAGCTTAGCAGACTAAGTAACCACTGATAGAGAAATAGTTAGGAAAACCAAAACATAGGTGGAGCCGTGGCCACCAACTCATGGCTCTGGTATCATGACAATGCACCAGCTCTCATGATGCTGTCTATGAGGGAGTTTTAGCTAGTAAACTAACAAATGTATTGGAAAAACCTTTCAATTCACCTGATCTGGCCCCTAAGATAAAGGGAATTTTTATTTACCCAAAGATAAAGGGAATATTGAAAGGAAGACATTTTAATGACATTCAGGACATCAAGGGTAATATGATGACATCTTTGATGGCCATTCCAGAAAAAGAGTTACAAAATTGCTTTGAGGGTGGACTGGGCACTGGCATTAGTGCACAGCTTCCCCAGGGGAGGACTTCAAAGGGGATGACACTGATAATCAGCAATAAGGTTTGTTTTTTTCAACCCTGTGACTTCTTCCAGGTGTCCATCTGCATGAATGAATGGTGTAACCTGAGAGGAAGAGGCTTTCAACATATGTTAGGCAGGGGAGATGCAGAAGACTGTAACATGTTTCTTGCCTCATGTACATATTTTGGGGGCCCATGTGATATTTTCATACAGATACACAATGTGTAATGATCCAATCAGGATGATGGGTGTCATCCATTTCTACCTACAAATGAGCAACTCAAGGGGTGTGGAGATGACGTGAAAAAACTTCATGTCTTTTGTTACCTTAATGTATCAAAGAGGAGCTTTGCAAACTCAGTCTTGGGAGAAGCAATCACATGGATTGTTACAACAACAAAAGCAACAGTGGTGACAAAGGCCAGGCTCTCTTGAATGCTTTCAAGAGGTCAGGCTACCAACATTTAAAAAGAGGTCAGAGTAGAAGATTGCAAACATTTGTTAGAGCCCCTCAGAGAACTTCCAGGACACACCAAGGGACTTGGGGACAAGGGCCACCTAGCTAGCACCACTGGGTTTAATTAATAATAACATCACCTAATTTGTACTGTCTGATGGGGTTTAGAAATGCTCAGTGTATAGATGAATAATAGCTTCATGGTTTTGAATAGACAACACGTGTAAATACTGAAAGTCACATGCTCATTAGAATTGTATGTTGATTAGGTGCCTCTATATACATGTCAAAACATTGATAGGTAGCTCAAGATAAGGGCAAATTTCCCATTTCCTGAGCTTATCACATGGAATGAGTGGGCATTGAACGTGGAGTGTTCACCTTGAAAGATGAAAGTCCGCAAGAGAAATGTGTTTGACAGAAGGGGGAGGCGAGGCCACCTGTCTGGCTGCCAGATGCTTCAAAAGGGAATTACCTTGGTGATTTCACTACCGTTCAGAGTCTGGCCCTTAGTTTTTCAGGTTCAAAAACTGAGAAAATTGGTTTTGTCAGCATGCCGAGGTAAGATCAGTTTATCGGGCCTTCCGTCATACTCACCAAGTTCACAAGAGATGGGTGTGTAAATCAAAATGCCATTTTATTAATTTACAAAGAAAAGTGAAATTGGCCGGAAGACCAGACATATTCTGTTTCAAGTACAGTCTCTCCCTGTGCTGCCATCTACGTGGGAAGTCAAATTGTCATCAGAAGAGAGCCTGCAATCAGAGCGTGACGGGAGCTGGCTGCCCCACTGCAGAGTTCAAAGAAGCCAAAGTTTCACTCTGTTCCAAAGGGCAGTGATTAGGGAGATCAAACAGACGGGATTCTCAGGACAGGTCACGCACCCCAGCACAGGTCTGGGTGGGCACGATTCCCTTTTCCTCTTGGATACTGTTTTGTCCCATGCCGTCCACACCTCCAGTGCGGGACATTTTCTTCCTTCTGCCACATGTTCTTTCACCTAACCACATAGATTAGGTGACAGCCAGGGTCCTGCTCTTCTTTGCCATTAATTTTACTCTATCTACCAAGTGAAACTGGGTGGAGTTGTCCCAGAGTGACCTTAACCTAGCTTCAGGGTCAGCAGTGGCTGGGATGTTCCCCCGAGGTTAGGAAACCTTACAGGATTGGTGTGTAAACCAAACAACACCCCACCCACGCCCCAGGCTTTGCCTGACAACCTTCAGAAGGCCAGGTCAGCAGCACAGAGGGGGCTAATGAACTGGGAGTGATGGTCAATCGAGACCTTTATCTCAGAACAGGAGCCGCCTCTTCTCTGTAAACCATTTGCTTCCTCAGATGAACCCAGAAGCATAGTGGCCATTCAGAGCTGAGTTGGTCAGAGAGCCCTGCTCACATCCTAGAATTACAGGCTCATTCTCAGCATCAGTGCTCAGCCGTGTATCTGAAATGCTCACCATGTCAGCTGACACCTGTGTGAACAGGAAGAAATACCCTCCAGGCAGCAGCTCTGGTTTGGTTTGTGAACAAAAGAACCATTGCATTTATCACTTTGGAGGCTGCCCCTTGGGTCTACTGTGACTGGTCTCTGCCTTAGATGCCTCTGTTACTAGCAGGAGGCTCCCTGCACCTCTGCTTGAATCGTGTAAATAGATGAGATGCTCTGAGCCTGGCATGTGCTAGGCTCTGTTCTGAGCACTTTACACAGGAGTCCCTTTGACCTTCACGATACTCCTGAGAGGTCTGGAACTATTATTGCTTTCTTATTACAGATGAGAAAAGGAGACAGACAGAAGTTAAGTAATCTGCCCCAAATCACTAGCTAGTAAGTGGCAGAGCCAGAATCTAAACCCATCATTCCTTCTTCTTACCCACGTGATAAGCAGAGCTGAAAGGCTTTTCCAAGTGTATTCAGCAATCTCCCTATTAAATTTTAACTGATAATGCTTGCTCTTACTCTCTGCATTTCCAGGAATCTGCTTAAAGATTGGGGTATACTAACAACAAATAATAGCTTGTACTATTTGTATATCCCTAGAAAGTCAATAATCTCTCTGGAACTCAGTTTTTTTAAACGGAGAGGATTAGAGTACAGAATCTCTAAGTTCTCTTCCAGTTGTGACTTTCTGAGTTTTCTGCCATGATCACTGCCATGACCACCACCACCGCTTGCTACTACGACTTTACCTTTGTATAGAGTTTAATAATACACATAAATTATTAACATTATTGGCCATTGAGCCATGAAGTATTAATAATTTTTATTTACCTTTATATTTCCAGAAGTATCTATCAAAGTGCTGGACCTAGTAGGTTTCGCTCACACGTTCATTCTAAGATGGCTGGGGGGAACATTAGTAACTTCATTGTATAGATAAAGAAACTGGTACCCAGGGAGGTTTAATAAGTGACCTAAAATTACTGCGTGCCCTGTGTCCACCTTTCAATGGTATTGTAAATGCACCTTCCCTCATACAATAGCAAACTCTCAAGCAATAAACAATAGTGCCGAATTCATTTCCTCGGCAGCTGTCTACCAGAGAAACGATAAAATTATGCCTGGCACAAGGTAACTTTTCTAGTTACTCATTTAAGGGAACAAATTGTCCTAAGGTGGTTTTTGTAGAAGTATGTAGCAATTGAATACAGTGTGTACAGGTCCTTTTCAAATTGAGTAATTGAACTTTCTATTGCTTTTTGTTTACCGAATTAGAAATTCTGGATGTTGAGCAATGATTCCTGCATGATCACCCAGGAACTCTGTGCAACAAAGAGATCACGCGAGTGACTCAGGCTTCAGTCTCCTATAGTGGGACTCCATTTTGTTTTGTTTTGTTTTTTGTTTTTGCTGTGGGGTAAAGTAGTCCAAATTTCTGCAAACCAGAAATCTAACAGAGATGAAAAGAGCAAGTTAAAAATTGGATCCATAGTTTGATTAATGAGGGTTTTATATAAGATCATTAATGACATTGGCCATCAAAGTTTTTCCAAAGAGATACTCCTTGCAGGTGGAGGAAAAAGAGCTCTAATGGATCTTAAGATCAGACTAAAATTTAATTCCCTGAGGTTTTGTTCTCTGGGAACTGTTCAGCCTCTCCAAGCTCCAGATTTTCCAGACTACCAGAGGAATGTTGGCATCATATGTGATGACCCTCTGGGAAAACAGAGCCCCATAAATACATCAACTCAAATTATCAGCATAGCAAATCCTTCTTGGAGATACTTGGGAACAGTCATAATGGGGACAAGGATGGGAAAGAAAAGGCTGAATGAGAATCTGCTGGAACCAACCCACGTGATCTATAGTCACCTCCATGGTCTCCAGAAGGAAAAGCTAATGTGGTGATTAGCTTTGTACATACAAGGCCAGACAATTAAGTTCTCTACCTCATCTTAGAAAATGTGCTACCTCCTTGCTGAATATCACTATGGTCACCTTTGAAGTCTCCCCTGGGGAAGCTGTGTGCTGACACCAGTACCTAGTTCACCCTTCAAAGCACTTTTTGGAGGATGAGTTCCTGAAATTATCAGACTTTGTACATTCCTTCCTCATGAAATGGCTTTACTCCTCTTCATCTGCTGTGCTTTTCTCAGAAATGCCTTTCTGGGGCAAGAAACCCCCTGTCTACCTGGTTTTTTGTACCCTCAATGAATCCCCAACACTAAAAAAAATTTTTTTTAAAGAAACTAATGTCTAGATATGACTCTAATGCATAATATTTTTTAGCTCATTCACCCACTTAAGTTCTTACACTCAACTAATAGATTGAGAGAGAACCGAGGGCCAGGGCATTTTGTTTTCCATCTCTAGCTCTTTTTTTTCCTCTTCCCCATCCCTCTTTCAAATCCACATCAAGAAGGACTCTCCAGTGGAGTCCTAAATAATTTTTTAAGTGGAAAATAGTCTTTCAAGAAGAATAGAAAGTTTAAAATTCAAGTGTTCAAGATCTGAAGGGCCATAGAACTAGATATTTGATGGCTTTTGTTACTACTGTTGGATAGGTTTTTCCCTCACATTGTGGTTTTGCATTAGTTAGTTTTCATGTTTTGGAAAATTTTTTACATGGATTAGGTATTTCCACAAACAAGTTACAACTCAAAACCATCTCTAAACATGGTGAATTCCCACAACAAGCTTCTCTTCTTACACCCTGGGGCAGATGGTGTTGGCTTTGTAACCTGTGTGGCTGGGGAAGCCCCTGGTCCATGGGTGTTTGTTCTTGAGTCTGGGCTGAAGGATAACAGTTTCCCAGGGTTGTGGTGGGGGGCTTTTCCTGCTGATGGCATAAGTACAAGAGACCAAGCAGAAAAACCAAAAAAACAAATGCTTTTTAAGGCCTGTGGATTAGTTGACTGTGTGTCCCAAAAGATATGTTGAAGTCCTAATCCCTGACTACCTCCTAACTGCAAATGTGACCTTATTTGCAAAAAGGGTCCCTGCAGATATAATCAAGGGTGAGGTCATACTGGATTAAGGTAGGCTCTAATCCATTGCCAGGTGTCCTTATGAGAGCAATTTGGACACAGACACCCAGGGAGAATATCATATGACAATGAAGGCAGAGATTAAATATGTGCCAACACAATCAAGGAACACTAAAGATTGCTAGGAACCCCCAGAAGCTAGGAGAAAAATGTGGAACAGATTCTCCCCTGAGCCCTCAAGAAGGAGCCAACACTGCCAAAAGCTTGATTTTGAATTTCTGGCCCCCAGGACGATGAGAGAATACATTTCTGTGGGGTTAAGCCACTAAGTCTGTAATTTGCTATAGTAACCCAGGAAACTTCCTTAAGACCTAAGCCATCATTTCTGCCATCATATTCCATTGCTTGTAGCAGGTCATTTGGCCAAGCCCAAAATCAAGGCATAGAAAGAAGATGCTGAATTTTTAGGAAGACATGGCACAGGTGTAGATATAGGGAGGAACAGGAAATTTGGAATAGTAATTGAATCCACTGCACAAAAGATTCATATTTGTATTCTGATGCATCTTTAGGCCACACAGTAGAATCTAATGGTTAATAGCATGGGTCTTATATTCAGAGAGATTTTGAACTTGAACCTTGGTTCTGACACTTCCCACCTACATGATTTCAGGCAAATTACTGAGTCTTCAAGAGCCAGTGTCTTTATTTGTACAATAAGAACAATAAGAGCACCTAACTTACAGAGCTCTCATTAACATCACATGACAGGATGCCTGTGAAGGGTTTATTTCAACTGTTGACATACAGCAGGGGCCAATGAATGTTACTTGTCACTATTATTATTGCTATAATAACATAGCAGCCAAGGACTTGGAAATACAGGTAGTATTTTTCTATTCATACTCTAGAGGTGAGAGGAAGACTGGCTATGCAAAGAAAGAAATTTAAATTTTGATTTATGAAGCATAGTTTAAGATATGCTAATGATCCCTGGGTGCACCTGAGAGTTTATCTCAGGAGGAAAGGGAAGACCTTATTTGCCTGGAGGAATGGCTAGTCAGTTTCAGAGGCCTTAAAACTAAATACGAAGAGAAATGAGATCCAGTTCCCAACTACAGAGGAACGAAGATGGGAGCTTTTTTGGAAATAGGAATGGGAAAACCCTGAGGGAGGAGAGCCCTGTGGCAGAAACAAGACTTGAAGCTTTGACATATACATGCATGCCAAAATGCACAGCCTTAAAATTAAGCGGGTATAACATTATAATCTCAGGAGCTGATTGCCTCTACCTAGGATGGAACTCAGGATTTTGGTATGGGGATGGGATGGATATACCCTTTGAAGAAGTACTAGCTTATGAGGAGAAGTGGTGTGCTTCTGTGCATTGAAAAATGTGTACTTGCTGGAGGTGCCATAAACCTAAGGGAATACAGGAGAAGGTGTAGGATAAGGTCAAAGAAGAGAGATTCAAAACATGGCATTGGTGGAGTTTTCCATTTATCATATGGTTAGATGAAACAAAGGGTAGTCTCCGCTTTTAGTAGATACCAGCTATAATAAAGATAACAGTGGGAGTGTGTGGAGGCACAGGGAAGGACTCAAACTACCAAGACGTGGATGGTCCACACTGGATTGGAAGCAGCAGATGTGGTAAGCTTTTGAAGTAGATGGAAGAAGCAAAGAGAATCCCATGTTATTACATGAGAAATTTGTTGATAAATAATAGCCCAAGTTTACTTATCTAAAGTCATAAAATACTTCATCTCCATTTCCTCCTTACAACAACCTTGTGGGATTGGTAGCTGGTACCTTTTAATCTTCACCTTACAGGTGGGAAAACTGAGGCAAAGGCTAAGCCAATCATTAAAGGTCACACAGAAAGTGACAGAACTGACTTGAGGGTGCGTATTCTTCACCAGTGAGTTGCTCTGCTCCTACTGCCTAAAAGTGGATAAATCACTTCTCTCTTTACGAGCATGGGAAATGTTTTGAAGATGGCAACCCCACTTCTTAAGAAGTGGACAGTGATCAGAGCCAGCCACTTGGTGGTGAAGGCCAGGAAGCCCAGGCTCAAGTGCTTCCTGGTGTACAATTAGGAATTGAGCCCAAAGGGACATAAACAAGCCATGCTTTCACCAATTTGCAAGCAAAGTCACACCTTTGTTCAAGGAATGATGACTGCCGTCTCATTATGTGCCCTGATCTCATTTCCTGAATCTATTACATAATTTTGCACCTTTGAACCCTAGAGGAGGCTGTTTCACTGTTCAGAATGTCATTTCATTTCTCTTCCACCTGGCAGACTTCTAGTCTCTCTTCAAGCCTCAGCCAAGTGGTATCCCTCTTTGGAGTCCTTCCCATCTCCCTGACCAGCCATGAACGCTTTGGGGCTGAGTTAGTGTCTTCCTAACCCAGTCTGAGCTCTCTGACACAGGGCCTAGCCTTAAGTATCAATTCACATTGCGTGGATTTACACATTAATGTTAAGTACATACATATATTAGTCACGAGAAAATGATCAAAATGAGAGAAGTCATATACCAAGCAATGTGTCTAGTGTTAGGGAAGAATGCCACTGCTTATTCCAATTGAAAAACAAACATTAAAGGTGCATGCAAACTATTTTCTCTTGAAAGAAAATTTATCTTGCTGTTACGTGTATATGCAAGTAGGTTAAAAAATATTCATAAAACAATGTGTTCTGAGAATGGCAAATGTTTCAGGGAGATTTCAGGGGAATAATTTCTTTGTGATTTCATTACCTAACTCTCTGTAAAAACAAAAGGCAGGAATGAGAGGAATGAGTCCAAATATTCCTCTGGGAAGCAGAATAGCTGAGCAGGAATTTGTCACTAAAGAAGCTTTATGCAAATCTCAAGAGCACCTTAACAATTAATCTTAAAAAAAAAAAAAAAAACCCTTTAGTAGGAACAGATCATGCTAATGAAAATCTTTTTGGGTAAGTCTATGGAAAAAATGAACTTTATTTCATAATTTAAAGGAGAATCACTTCTAATAATGATTTAGGATTTGTCATGTTAGGGAAAGTCCTACCAAAACTTGTTTCTCATTGAAATATCTTGCCTGTCCTCTGTTTTCTAGGTTATCTGTGAAAGTTTTTACTTCACCTAAAATTCATTGGTGACAATAAATCATTCAAAAAATATTTTTCAAGCAAAGTATTACTTTTTGGGAAAAAAATCGTTCTTCTTGGAAGATGAACCATTTAGATGTTGAAGTGTCAGTCAGAGTTGACAGAGTAGGAAATGATGAAGTTCAAACTTTGTTCTGCCAGGTAAAGGACAAAAGCGGTTCTCAGAACCAAATCTCATCACGTGGTGATGCAAACCCTTGCTCTAATCAAGAAGAAAATAAGCCAGCGACATCTGGTGATATGAATTTTATATATTTATGCATCTCTTAGTTCCTGTGCAGCGTTTGAAAAGAGTGGACAATCACTTTAAAAGCCCCCACGAGGCACACAGTGGCGATGACAGTGTGGCCTCTCTAGGAGCCGAGGTGACTGCGTGCTGGGCTGTTATTAATGACATTTCTTCTTAGACCTTAGAGACGAAAATAGACGGGAGTCAAAGTTTGGAATTGGCAGGATGTTCCAAGATTATTCATAAGAGCTATCATTTATTGAGTGCTCACTGTGTTCTGGCCCCAGAAAGCACTTCCCAGGCATAATCTCATCTAATCCTCAGAATAACCTGATGATTAGCTCCAGGCTTACAGATAAGGAAACTAAGGCTTAGAGGCTGAGATGTAAGCACTTCTCCTACAAAAATTCCACCAGGTGATGTAGGCCATGTTTGAACACTTTTCATGATACGGTGGGGGGGGGGCCGGGGGGGGT
Source organism: Loris lydekkerianus (assembly GCA_963574355.1). Taxonomy (NCBI): domain Eukaryota; kingdom Metazoa; phylum Chordata; class Mammalia; order Primates; family Lorisidae; genus Loris; species Loris lydekkerianus. The sequence goes on from CAUYPK010031123.1 coordinate 9,640, forward strand.
TAATAAGACCAGAGATGGGGTATATATATTTTTACAATTATTCTCAATAGACATTGCACATAACCTTGCTAACTGCTCTTAATTTGTAGCTAATTGTATGTGTTCGATGAACAAACTCCCAAGAGTTTTTTTCCCAAGAAAGTAATACTTTGCTTGAAAATATTTTTTGAATGATTTATGGTCACCAATGTATTTTAGGTGAAGTAAGAACTTTCACAGATAACCTAGGAAACACAGGACAGGCAGGATATTTCAATGAGAAACAAGTTTTGGTAGGACTTTCCCTAAATGCTTACGGGCATATCAAACTTCTAAGTGTGTGGAACTTGAGAGAAGCTATATAACTATGTAATTTAGTAGCATAGATTTTAATAGATGGCAAATACAGAAACTTGGAAGGATTAAAGGAGTTGGCCAGCATTGTACAACAGTTGGCAGCGTATATACCAGATCACTGCTCTCCCAGATCTAGGCTTGGTGTCAAAAACGTCTGCCTCCTCGACCTCTGATTTTCTGTCTCATCATCTCTCCTTCCCTTTCCAGCCCACTCTTCCTCTCTCTCTTCTGTAAGCTGTACAGATAGACTGTACCATTTCACAAACCTTAACCATCTCTGAATCCCTGAACCTACTAGACTCTTAAAAATACTTTTTAAATAAATAAATCAGTCAATAACTAGAACACGTATTTTGACCCCAAACACCATCCTTCTTTTTTTGTTTTATTTTGCTTTTTAGACCCAAGACTACTCTCTGCAATGTAACACGGGAAGCTACAGAAAACGATACTCACCCAATATAATCTGATGACATCATCAACTCTGTAGTTCATTTATTTTTATTTATTTATTTATTTAGTTTTTTTGTAGAGGCAGAGTCTCACTTTATCACCCTCTGTAGAGTGTTATGAAGTCACACAGCTCATAGTAACCTCCAGTTCCTGGGCTTAAGCGATTTTCTTGCCTCAGCCTCCAGAGTAGCTGGGATAACAGGTGCCCACCACAACACCCGGATTTTTTTTTTGTTTTAGTTTGGCTGGGGAGTTCATTTATGTTTTAATCACTGAGAAGCTCTATCTGTGTTAAAGCTAATTTTCTTCATGATTTCATCAGTTAGTATACTCGAGTGTAATGTTCAGGATTCTGATCTTACAAAGCCTTCTAGAGAACCTCTCAAACCACTGAGAACAGTGATTCTCAACCTTCCTAATGCCGCGGCCCTTTAATACAGTTCCTGTGGGTCACAACCCACAGGTTGAGAATCGCTGACTTAGAGCAATGCGTGGATGGTGTGACTGTGCACAATTCTATCCACCTCCCTGAAAGAAACCAGCAGTGCACACGTGACTCCTTGTGCTCTGAGGCATTGAAAGGGATTTCCCCCCTGCAAATCAGATACTTCCATTTTGTAAAAATGCAGCTCAGGTACGATAGCAGGTGCAGAATTACTGATGGAATTCCAGCTCCAAGGAACCTATTGCGGGTCTTTCATGCTTATAAATGTGCTTCTTTGTTCTTTAGGAATATTTCAAGGATGAAATATCCTTGAAAAATTTAGGAATATTTCAAGGATGAAATATCTTAGGGAAGCAAGAAAAGGCTATCACCTCATGCCTGTGTGTAAATGTGTTAATTTGTAGGCTCTCTTTGGATGATCTTTTTCTGGTTTGGGGAATGAAGTAGGTAAAGTACCTTTAATGATTCTTGCCAAGTTTTGCCTGAATGTACTTTTGCAGGCAATGTTAAACATCTGCTGTGAGTTAGCAAAGCCAGCATTAGCTTCCAACAAATAGAAGGAGGTCTTGGAGCCACCAGACCCCACAGGGAGATATCTCAGATTCAACATCTTCCCACCCTGCCTGCCTATAAAAGATTCCTGTGTGGGCAGACTGCACACCTGTGCATCAGTCAACGCTGTCTCACAACACTTCCTTCTTCAGTGGGAAGAGTTTCTGCAGACAAGAAAGTATAGAATCTACTCTGAGTCCCTAATCATTTTATGTTGCATCAGAAGTAAGTAAATAAATAAAAGGAAGGTAACCATCCCTTCCTCCTGGAAGTGTGCACAAGGCAGGTAAAACGAAGACTTGGTGTGGTGTCATCTGTGCTTGGGAAAGGGAGGAAGGTGAGTAAAGGGGAAGCACTTAAATTGTCATATTAAGATGGTCTGGGTGACAGTGCCTTCCCTTGTCACTTCTCTCAGCCCTCATTATACTTGCCTCCTTCAGCTGTGGATGGGATAGGATCCCTGTTTTCCATTACTGTTCTAACTAATTTGACCTTTTATGAGATTTCCTAGGCCATAGTAAGAAGAGGCTGTTTTTTTCTGCACATTCCAGAAAGCGGCACCGTCTCTCTCTAGTCCACATTCTGGGAGGAAGTGGAAGTACCTTGGCCAAAGTGGAGAGCGAGGAAAACCATAGTTGTACAGAAGTAAATAGCTTGATGACCGCATTCTTGCAATGTTATGATAGCATTCTTGTGACAGCCCTGTGAGGGAATCACCATGAAAAGTCTCCCTGATTTGAGGGATTAGGAAGAACAGAGTGTTGGATGAATTCACTGTGGTCTCAGGGCTCATGAGAGGTGGAGGTGGAGGGAGCTTGAACTCAGTGTCTCATCACAGCAATCCTTCTAAGCATGTTCTCCCAAAGCAATGACAACTCAACAAGTTATCTTTGCTTCTCTTTGGAGTGACATGTTGGCATGGTGGCAGTGAGGAGTGAGAAGGCAAGACCATGGAACTGTAAGAAAGTGGGTCAAAGGCTGGCTCCTTTGTGCATTCCCCCAATACCACCTTTAAAAAACATTATTATGATTGTATAAATAAAGTTCCCTGTGGAGCCAAATACCGTGATTCATTTTTAGTTATTTATTGCTGCAAACCAAATTATACTCAAACTTAGCAACTTAATTAACATTTATTATCTCATGTAGCCTGTGGGTGTTTTGAATTTGAGAACAGCTTAGCTGGGTGGTTCTGGTGTGGTGGGGGTCCCTCATGAGAGGATTACACAAGGGGATGGGAGCCAGGAAGGAGGGATTATTAAGAACCCTCTCAGAAACTGATTATCAGTAATTTTTTCTCATTGTTTTTTCCTGTAATTAATAATTGCCTAATTTTGTTTATTTGTTTAGTTTTCTATGCATTAATGTCCATGTTTTTTCCCCTGAGGCATCACCACCTTTCAACACCTAGGAATTATTTTTCCAAACATTGAAATGTATCAGATTATCTCCACTTACAGTGTTTTCCCTTTGGACAACGCCCTCACATCCCTCCATCTTTTTCCAGCATTCAGATTCGTACCTTCCTAGGCTTGATACACAATTGTCAGCCCAGGACTTCCCTTTACCATGATTTTTTAACTGTTATTTTCTGGATACCACATCTTTCTCTTTGTTTGGTTCCTTATTCATTTGGCCCGAGCTCTAGGAATCTGAGAAGCAGTGCATGGGAGACAACATTTTTAAGTTTGGGGCTTGAAAATGTCTTCACTTAATTCTTGGCTGTTCACTCATGTAAAATTAGGGAACTAAAATGATGACTATGAGCTTGATGTGTGGGCGTGGAGGTTGTCAAGTTGTAGTTTTATTTGTAGGGTGTCTCGGAGCATGTATGTTTTATTTTTTCCATCGATAGAGTCTCAATTTTCATTGCACAGAGATCACTCCCACAGGGTTATTTAGTTTTTCCAAAGAGTAATCTTCTACTCCTGCCTGACTGCTGCATTCTGAAATAAGGCTGAGGCAGAAGACTTAGGAGTCAGTAAAAAAAGTCCTGCCACCCAGAGGAAGTCTCAAACTTTCTCTGCCTTTGGCCATATCTTGAGCGCCCAATCCCCAGGTCATTTTCTTCTATTGCTCATGGGAAAGTGAACAGAGGGGTGATTGTCTGGTTCTTCTGAGTGGGGAAGGTCCTGTTGATTAACTCAACATGGAGCTTTTCAAAGACCTCATCTGGCTTGGTGCCTGTGGCTCAGTGGGTAGGGTGCCAGCCACATACACCAGAGCTGAGGATTCAAACCCAGTCTGGGCCTGCCAAACAACAATGAGAATAAACAAAAAATAGCCAGGCATTGTGGCAGGTGCCTGTAGTCCCAGATACTTGGGAGGCTGGGGCAAGAGAATCGCTTAAGAGTTTGAGGTTGCTGTGAGCTGTGACACCACGGCACTCTACCAGCGGCAATATAGTGAGACTCTGTCTCAAAAAAAAAAAAAAAAAAGAAAAAGAAAAAAAGACAGACAGAAAGAAAGAAAGAAAGAAAGAGAAAGAAAGAAAAAAACACAGAGAGTTCACCTGTTTTTATCACCTAGCCCCAGCAGACTCCTTTGCAAGCTACCTTCTAATTCTGCACTAAATCAATCTGCTATCTGCTGTTTCCCCTATTTATAGAACTACTTAGCTTCTGTTTATCCATTTTCACTCTCTTTGCCTATGAATTAACTTACTTTAAAAAATTTCTTTGCTGTTTTTTAAATTGAGGTTTTGGGAAGATCAGCATGGTTGGTTACCTCTCCATGTATCACTCTAAGTCCAGTTAAAGGGTGTCAATTTGTGAACCAAAAACATAAACACAAAAACACAAAACAAAGCAATGTCAACAAATAACCACTCCAGACTGGGGGTCGGTGGTGAGCAAAAGTCCACCAGAGTTGCCCAAAGCAAGCCTGCCCTCTTACAGCCTTGGTCTTCTGGAAGATGAATCTTTATACCTTCACTGAACAGGAAAACCTGCATCCCTGCCCCAGCACCAAGCCCACTTTGGAGCATCTGTAGCCAGGGCTGTCGGTACAGACGCCACAGCCAAGGAAAGCAGATGGCTTTCAAGCGCTGATTAATCACTGTTCTTCCTTCACGTAGGTCTCCAGCTGTGGTCCACTTTATCCCTCCTGGCATGGAGTCATTTCTGCTGGTTTCTTTTCTTCCTGGCAAAATGTCTGGAGCATTTTGGTCTTACTGAATCACTTCTGATCACCAGGTCCACAGTTCTGGTGGTCAGCATTGCTTTAGGGCTCTCCTCAAAGCCACTGTTAAGCTATAAGCCTCATCTGTTATGGCCTGAAGGAAGTCTGTCTCGTCTGCTCCGGACCTCTGACTGCAGCGTGTGATAAATCGGGAACAGAAAGTCAAACGAAAGGAAACATCCATGCATCAAAGACGTCTTCCTGTATGTCTTCCGGAGTTAAAGCCACAAGACAAATCACCTTTGGGGCTTCTTAGCTCCCTGTTTAACCTTATTTCAATGTCACTTAGCACATCAAAAACCTAACTGGAGTCATCAATGCTGAGGCCTTGACATCTGACAAATGGTTGGCCATATTTGTTAGCCACATGCTTGGGGGAATTAGCAACCTCTCCTAACCACCTCTTTTCTCTGCACGGGGGTTCTAAATCTAAATCTGAGATGTATTGTACTCAAGATCTCCCTGGGAACTTTGCCATGAGACACGTGTCCAGACTCTACCCAGAGAGATATTCAAGCCAAGGCATTTGTGTTTGGAAACATCTCTCCAGGCAATTTTGGTTAAGAAGTATTGCTCTATAGAAATATCCCTAAAGTGAAAGAGGCAACGCAGGAAAATAATTATTAAAAAATAAAAAGTCTGGACACCTGGGTGTAGGTCTCAGGGATGGCTAAGTTTCTCCTCTTATTAATTGGGAGACTATAAAATTTATCATTCAAGTTAGGACATATTTGAAAGGAAAAGAGAGAGCCATTAATAACTTTGTCAGGACAGGAGGCAGACACTGAGACTGTCCGGACAAAACAGTCATCATACTCATTAGTCAAATGAGAGATTAAAGTAGAGAACTCTGAGGTCCTTTCTAGATTTATGATTCTATAATTTATGATAACTGGGACAAGTCAAAATATGTTCTCATTCTGAGTGCAGGCAGGGCAGAGTTGCTAAACAGCATCTACACGGAGGGAGGCTGAAATGGGAAATGTGCACAGCTCAGAGGCGGAGACCTGGTGACAGGTGAGGCAGAGAGGCCAGGCAGATGAGCCAGATGGGGCAAAGGTGCCAACAGACATTGATCAGGAAGGGCGGACTCCCAGTCGGGATCTGTCAGGGCAGTTGTTCTTGCCATCGGAGCCCCAGTGATAAACATGAGTATTATTTAAGCACTGTTGACATTCACCACACTTCTGGGTCATATTCTGGATGATACTCTGAGTCACTTACCCACATTTCTGTTATTACCTTCCGGTATGTTAACAGAAAGAATTTGTACAGCTGTTTCCTTTGGTGCCTATTTGCCATGTGGTACAATTAGAAGAAAAGTTTTTTTAGGTTAAATCTAATATTTTAGCTAATTATAAGTTAGTATATAAATGATACCAAACACAAATTTCCAATTTTCTAAATATCAAAGTCTAATAAAATGCCAAGTCCCCCCACCCCAGCCGCCACCCTAACCCTGATCATTTTATCCTTCATATTTTGGAAAGCACCGGTGCTCTGCATTGCCCTAAAGAAGAACAGGTCACAGTGTGGTTATGAAAGAGAATCTAATAGAAACTGTAGTATCAACAATTTTTTTTTTAATTGTTAAATCATAGCTGTGTACATTAGTGCAATCAAGGGGTACAATGTGCTGGTTATGTATACAATCTGTAATAGTCTCATAAAACTGTTCAACGTAGCCGTCGTGGCATTTTCTTAGTTATTGTATGAAGACATTTGTATTCTGCATTTAGTAAGTTTCGCCTGTACCCATTGTAAGATGCACCATACGTGTGGTCCCACCCGTGACCTTCCCTCCACCCCAACCTCCCCCCTCCCTTACCCTTCCTTGGCCCTTTCCCCATATTCTTGTGCTATAGTTGGGTCATAGCCTTCATGTGAAAGCTATAATTTAGCTTCATAGTAGGGCTGAGTACATTGGATACTTTTTCTTCCATTCCTGAGATACTTTGCTAAGAAGAATATGTTCCAGCTCCATCCATGTAAACATGAAAGAGGTAAAGTCTCAATCTTTCTTTAAGGCTGCATAATACTCCAAAGCAGTGATTGTTCAACTGGTGTGCCATGGAACACTGGTATGCCCTGAGAGAATCTTGGGTGTGCCATGAAAACTTTTAAAGTTCATTAATCAAATTATTTTTGAAAGAAGTCTAAAGTAAAGTAAGTATATTCTTTTTTTCCACTCTTTTTTATGATCAACATAATTTAAGTGTGCTGTGAAAGTTTAACTATAGGTTCAAGTGTAATGTGAGATAAAAAAGGTTGAAAAACCCTGCTTTAGAGACTGCCTGCAGTGCTTAGCTTGCAGCCCCTTCCTTAAGAGCAAATTACTTCAGTCTCTGCTTCTGTCATCCAATATCTGCCTCTGACTCTTTCTCTACTGCCTTCTCTTAAACAAATCTTCTTATGTGGGTCCACCCAGACAATCCAGGAAAATCTCTCCAACTCAAGATTCTTACTCTAAGCATGTTTAGAAAGTCCATTTTCCCATGTAAAGCCATATATTCACATTTTCTGGAGTTTAAGACATGGCCATCTTTGAGGGTCCACCATTCAGTCTTTGACACCTTTGTAAATCATCTCTTCCAGATGGAGAGGCACACACCTCTTCCTGAGTGCCCTTTGAAGCAGCTCATTTTAATTTACACATTATCTGACTCTCCTTTACTGGTTCACAGACTCTCTTCTGCTAGTTACAGGGATGAGTGAGTGGAACCCACTGGTAGGTTGACCAAGGCCAGCAAGGAGCCAGGCAAGAACAGGATGGGGAATGTTCACTAGAGTTTTGGTCTTTACCGTGAGTCTTGACAGGAAGTTCTCTATGAAAACAGTGGCTTGGTTAGCTCTCCCTGAGGCCATAGAGCCAGGAAGCAGACAAATACATTCTTTCTGCTTTTGATGAAATAACCAGGCTTTAATATCCCTCAGGACAACTTCTCAATTAATTACAATGCATGTACAACTGCTTAGCCTATATACAAATCTTCCACTGTCATTGCAAGGTACAGCACTAACATTGCCTTGAGCCAGTCCAGATAAACAGCAATAAGAAGTAATTTATTTCTTCATTTACTTACTACAGAATCAGTGGGGAATCCTCTTCTGACCCAGGGCTGTTCTTTTTCAGAGAGGTAATGGTATGGTAAGTGGAGGATCCCCATGGCTCAGGCAGACTCTGTTCCTTTCTGTATTTATTTTTTGTTGTAGAGTTATGACAATTCAAACAATTCTAGAAAGCTCTTCCTGTTGGCAGGATCTCCAGGTAGCTCTCTCATTAAGACCATTCAATTCAGTCCTGTGAAGTATAAGGTATTATAAAGCATAAAATTGTTCCACGTAGAATCTTTTTTCTCATATTATTGACTTTCTCATATGTTGCCTATAAAACTTCTCATTAGAAAATTTTCATCAAACATTGAACAATGAAAACTACTTCTCTCATGCCACCTGCCTATAAACAGAAACATGCCCAGCTACCCTAAGTGACCATTTAAGGCAACTCCTGCTACTAACTCACACAGCCGCTGGACATACTGACCCGTTCCTGCTGCTCTGTCTATGGCCTTCATCTTAGTTTGACATCTTTTTATGTTCATTCTCCCCAAATCCCAACATTTTATCATTATGTCCTTTAAAAAACCAGTTTCAATGTTCATTAACACATACAAATGCGTATATAGATATAACCATTATCACAAATAAGAGATGGAGCATTTTCATTCTTACAAAAACTTCTCTTTTCTCCATTTGTGGTCAATTCTTCACAACCCCCAGCCCTAAGCAGCTGGATACATTGTCCTTTTCTAGAATTTCATAGAAATAGAATTATACAGTATATACCCTTTTGTGTCTGGCTTTTGTGTTTTAATTTAGTGTAATGTTTTTGAGATTCATTCATTTTATATAAATCAATAATAGTTTGCTCCTTTTTAATGCTGAATAGTATTCCATGCATGGATTTGCCACATTCTATGTGCTTGTTTAGCAGCAGATAAACACTCATTGTTTCTAGTTTACAGCTTTACTGTAAGCAAAGCTACCATTAATACTTATATACACAACTAGGTGGACTTTTGGTTACATTTCTTTTTCTTTTGAGTAATTGCCAAGGAATGGAAATGCTGGGCCACAGGCAAGTGTGCGTTTAACTTTATAGGAAACTGACAAATAGTTTTCCAAAGTAGCTGTCCCATTTCACCTCCCCACCAACATTGTCTGAGAGTTCCGGTTGCCCTACACGTCCCACTGTGGTTGGTATCACAATCTTTTTAATTTTCACCATTCAAATGGGTGTACAATAAGGTTTCACTGTGTGAAATTTTTATTTCCCATAACTACTCATAACTAAGCATCACATGATTATGGATATTTAGTTATTTTCTTTTGTGAAGTATCTGGTAAAATTTTTGGCACATTTTTAAATTGGGTTCTCTTCTTATTGAGCTGTAAGGTGTCTTTGTATATTCTGGGTATACGTCTGTTATTAGATAAATGGATTGTAGCTATTTTATCCCAGTCTGTGGCTTGAGTCTTCATTTTCCTAACATTGATTTTTAATTTTGCTAATGTATTAGTTTGCTTCTTACTGCTATGATAACATATTACCACAAATTTAGCAGCTTAAAATGTTACAAATTCATCTTACAGTAGTGGTGGTAAGAGGACCAAACTCCGCTGGCAGGGCCGCATTCGGGAATCCCTTCCCTGTCTTTTCCCACTCCTGGAGATTGCCTTCCTTCCTTGCCTGCTGGTGCCATATCACTCTGACCTCTGTGCCCATTGTCAAATGTGCTTTCTCTGCCATATCACTCTGACCTCTGTGCTCATTGTCAAATGTGCTTTCTCTGCCATCACTCTGACCTCTGTGCTCATTGTCAAATGTGCTTTCTCTGCCATCACTCTGGCCTCTGTGCCCATTGTCAAATGTGCTTTCTCTGCCATGGCACTCTGACCTCTGTGCCCATTGTCAAATGTGCTTTCTCTGCCATCACTCTGGCCTCTGTGCCCATTGTCAAATGTGCTTTCTCTGCCATGTCACTCTGGCCTCTGTGCCCATTGTCAAATGTGCTTTCTCTGCCATATCACTCTGGCCTCTGTGCCCATTGTCAAATGTGCTTTCTCTGCCATATCACTCTGACCTCTGTGCCCATTGTCAAATGTGCCTTCTCTGCCATCACTCT
>CAUYPK010031124.1:0-56545 GCA_963574355.1 Loris lydekkerianus
AACCAACTTTTGGATTTATTGATCTGTTGTATAATTCTTTTGTTTTCAATTTCATTTAATTCTGCTCTGATTTTGGTCATTTCTTTTCTTCTGCTGGGTTTGGGGTTGAAGTGTTCTTTCTCCAGTTGCTTGAGATGTTCCATTAGGTTATTAACTTCCTCTCTTTCCATTAGCACTTATTATTTTTAAAATGCAAACAGCCCTAAGACACAGTTGACCATTCATTACCAGAAAATGAATTCAGCATCAGTTACAGTGGTGATTAAATCAATTATGACTAAAACAAAGCCAGCAAAATAAAAGAAAAATAAAAATTTGTATATGAACAATGGCTCAGAAAAGATCTGATCAGGAAGCAAAGATGAAATGGTGTAAAAAGTTTTGGTTTTTATGTATAATCTCAGACTTCTATTTATATAGTAAAATGCTACTTGCGATTTTAGGCATTTTAGTTCTCCAGACATTGTTCTCACGGATTTCCAGGATGGGATGGAGGGTTATCTACTCCTACATGGGTTTGGAGGTTTAACAAACTGTTAAAAATATTAAAATATAATAGTAATAATAAATATAAATATGTAACTATAATAATATTAAAATATATGTATGAGTAGACCACCAACATTTTGTTTCAGTATTATTATTGATTCACTAAATGCCTACTTAAGTATGGATACAATTCCAAAAGCTGATGTGCCTTACACAGATTCCAGTTTACATGAAGAGTGTAAAATTTCCTTAGTATAAATTTTACTGCTCAACTGTTGTATCCTCCCCTAACCTCCCTCCAACCCATCACCCTAAGCCTGGAGGAGTAAAATGTAAGTTATTTTTTTCTTCTGCTTTTTTCATAGGACTCACTAATGTCATTCCTGCAGATGGAAAGTCCAAACCTTTTACTTATGTAACGTGCTCTGGCTTTTCTAACAATTGCAGCATTGTATAGAAGTTCCCTGGGAGTTTAAACATCTGCTTTTCTTGCTCCCCCAAATAAGCAAGTACTTTTTGATTGCTCTTAAGCAATCTAGGCATTTTTTCTCCTATGGTGTAATTTTTTAAATAGAAAAAGTTCCTTTAATTTCCTTCTTTCATCTTGCTGATGATAATTTGCAGAGTTCGGTGAAGACCCAGACTTTTAGCTTAAGTATCTGGCACGTATGAGGGATTCCTAAATGAAAATGCTGAACAGTTCAGCAGTTGGAGCTAATGAATTACTCAATAATAGCACAAGCCATTGGAAATTTACAAATTTTCAAATGGTGTTTTAAAATACAAGAAGACCACATGATAAATTTAGTCCCCCACTTCCGGAGCGCCATTATCACTATCAACCACCCTGTACCTTAGGCCCTAGCTCCAGGGCTCTAGTCGAAACTCTCCCGCCTCGCTATAACGTGGGTCTCCGTGGGCTGCCCCTGTCCTTCCCGCGCCTCACGCGGCCCCTGTACCTGCTGCTGGCGAACCCAGAAGGGGCCGGAGGGGGGCGCTGTAGGCGCGGGGAACACTGGCAATGCCTCGTGGGCTGACTCTGAAGACTAAGTACTTGATGTAGAGACTTTTTTGCACCATCCTGTGGTCGCGTACTCTGGGTTTTTGTGTGTTGCGTGTTTCCGACTCTAGTTCCTCTTAGATGGGGGTCGGGAGGGAGACGGCGGGGACCGTGGGCTACACGCGGCACTCAGGGAAGGGCTGAGGTCTGGGAGCTGCTACGCTGCGGGTTGCGTCCCGGCTCGAGCTTCCCAGCAGCGCCCTCCCCCAAGGCGGGCCCTGATTCTCAGTGCCGCGACGAGTGGGTGGCCAGAAGCCAGTGGCGGAGAGAGCGAGCGGCTGCAAAGAGCGGCGAGACTCCCGCGTCCCGCGGCGAAGCTGGGGCCGGTACGAAGCGGCGGCAACGATCGGGAAAGAAACGAGGCCAGGGGAGGAGGAGGAAATACAGCGGATGAAGGGGAGCTGTCGCCCAGGAGGGAGGCGGATCCTACGGCCGCAGTTGTTTCGCTACACCGCCCGGGGGGCCCGCCCGCCCGTAAGGTGCGCGCCAGGTAGCTCCCCGCCCAGAGGGCACCCTTGCCGCCCCACCCAAAGCGCCCAGGACGGAAGGAGCCGCTGCTGCAGGTGGCCAGGGCGCACGGCACCCTGAGCGCGGCGCCCTTGAGCTGCACCGCGGCGGCGCAGGTTTGCTAGCCGACTTGTCCGCCCTCCAGGAGAAGGAAGCGCTGTCCCTTCCCGCTCACCCAGCTTCCCCACCCCTTGTACTCTAAACCCTGCAGCGGGCGTGCGGCGCGGCCACGGAGGCGCCGAGGAGGGGCGAGCCGCCGCCGGCCAGCGGCGTGCCACCGGGCGAGAGGGCGCCGGAGAGAAGGCGGCGGCGCGGTGGCGAAGGCGCGGCGCGCGATGGCAGCTGCTTAGCCCGGAGGGCGCGGAGCAGCCCCGAGCTGTGGCTGCCCAGACGGTACGGCTGGGCGGGGGACGTAGCTGCTGCTGCTGCAGCCCGGGCAGGAGAGATGAGCACGGAGCCTGGCGAGGGCATCACTTTCTCCGTGCCACCCTTTGCCCCCTCGGGCTTCTGCACCATCCCCGAGGGCGGCATCTGCAGGAGAGGCGGAGCGGCGGCCGAGGGAGAGGAGAGTCAGCTACGGCCGCCACCACCGGGCAGCTTCTGGGATGTGGAGAACACAGCCGCCCCTGGCACCGGGTGTCCCACTGCCACCCCCGGGAGCAGTGCTACCCGGTGTCGGGGCAACTCTGGTGGCGGGGGTAGCCGACGGACCACCGTGGCATATGTGATCAACGAAGCGAGCCAGGGGCAGTTGGTAGTGGCCGAGAGTGAGGCCCTGCAGAGCCTGCGGGAGGCGTGCGAGGCGGTGGACGCCACCCTGGAGACGCTGCATTTTGGTAAACTGGACTTTGGAGAGACCACTGTGCTGGACCGTTTTTACAATGCAGGTGCGTGAATAACCCTTCCCCATTCTGCGCTGCCGGGACCACGTTTTTCCCGACCCGGGGGAAATTTTGTTGTTTTCTTGGAGTGAAACATTTACTTCTTGGCCCACTTGGTGGGCAGGGAGGGGAGCTGCGTGACTGTCCTGGCGCTCTCCGCTCCTGGGATAGAGTGTGTGCTTGTGCAAGGGCCTGAGTGTATGTGTGCGAGAGCCCCACTGGCCCACCCACGGCCCCGCGCTTGAGCTCTGCGGTCCAGGTGGTCGACTTAAAGTCCTATCTTCATTCAGTGCCTGATTTTGCTCTCCCAGATCTACATATACCTGTGGCCGTTTTTCAGATGACGTTCTCCTATCTGCATAGTTTTGGAAGTACAGAAGCCGTGACTGCGGTGCGGCCGGCTGCGTGCAGAGGGTCTCCATGTGAATTTGCACGTCATGCCATGATCTTCCCACCTCATTTTGCTTTTTAACAAGTTTCAGTGGCTTGAATTTCTCACCTCTTAACAGTTTTAACTTTCAAGTAATTACAGTGCTTTAGCAAAGACCAACGCTGTAACTTAGACGCTAAATTTGTGTGATATCTTTGTAAGGATTTTGATGAAAGAATCAATGCTTTTTAAAAATATCACCCCCCGCAGTGGGCAGGAACTTAAGATTGTTTAAAATGCTGATATGCTATCTTAATAACTAAGATTAGCTTAGCCATTAAAATGACTGCATATCCTTTTACCTTGGGGGAAAAAGTATCTTTTCAACCTATGCTAGATTTCAGAAAGCCTTATGCTGTTCTGGTTACCGGAGCAATTAGTTATCTGTTAGCAGATGTTATGAATAATAACATACGATTGAAATTAACCATTATCAACCTGTAAATCCAATGGTAACAGAATTTATTTATTTAAGTTATTTTTATTTTTATTTTTTAGACAGGGTCTTACTTTGTTGCCCGGGCTAGAGTGCAGTGGTGGGATCATAGCTCACTGCAATCCCAAACACATGGGCTCAAGCCATCCTCTGGGGTTAGCTTCCCCAATAGCTGGGACTAAGGTTATGTACAGTCAATCATACTTGGCTAATTAAAAATTTTTTTTTTTGCAGAGATGAGGGGCGGTAGTCTCACCATATAGCCCAGGCTGGTCACCAACTCTTGGCCTCAAGCAATCCTCCTGCTTAGACTTCCCACAGTATACATACTTATTTTTTATAATTGTGGGTGGAAAACTTGGTTTAATGTTTTCCAAAGAATAAGCTTTTTGGATTTGTGATCACATAAAAGCTTTTATATTCCTACCTTGTTTTCAGTTCTGATTCTCCTCAGCCTCTTCAAAACACCTGAAGTAGGCTCATGCCAGTTTTGGAATGCAGCTGAAGCTGAATGTTATAAGAACAAGAACTTCATGTTACGGAAGCCAGACTAAATAAACTAGGACTTTCTGGTTCTGGTGTTTCTTTTTTAATAGTGTTGGTCTTCATAACTGAGCATGAGTGTAATAGATTATAGCTTGGTTATTTGGGTGGCTTGCTATAAAAATTATATAAACATAACTTTGCTAAAAATTATAGCACTCTTATTTCTGGATGATAATTTGGAAGAGGCTTCAAAGAACTGAAAAATATGAGAGGAAAATACCCAACTAAATACTTGAGCCTATTTTTATTGCTCTGATAGATTGGGCATTTTTTCCCCCCATGGCTCTGTTAAAAAAAAAAAAAAAAATCTTAAACTCTAACCTAAGTTGAAAGAAACTTTCCTAACAAGCTTCAATTTCTGTTATTCTCTGAGTTTTGTCCCAGGGAAAGGGAGAGAAAGATTAGAAGGGCACTGATATTTGAAGTGCAACTCATTTACTCCTTCAAAGAGCCAGTGCAGGAAGTACTTCTTACCTTACTGAGTGAGAAAACCAAGGGATCCCTAGCTGGCCTCAGGATTCAGATCAGTTCTCAGTCCAGTTCTCAGTTCTCAGTTCCCCTTCAGGTGGCTGACCCTAAAAGATCATGCTTGGCCCTTGCTGCCTTGATTTAGGTTGGCTGATTTACTTTCAGAATCAAGGGAGGGCCCTCCCCCCCCCCCTTGGAATCATATGACAGAGAGCTGGCCTTTGCCATCGTATGAGGCGTTTAGGTGTATATGTGATAGTGGGGAGGGCATGCTCTGGGGAGACCCTTGTTCCTGGGCCCCAGCTGTGTCCCATTCTTCCAACCCAGGCAGACCTCAGTTTAACCACTCTCCATCTGGGTGACATGAACCCTGAGGGTGAGTGCCTTGTCATTCAGCATGCAGATGTGACAGAATGAAGGTGCTATGTCAGTTTCCTCCAGACTCTTGTTTTTCTAAACTAAGGGCAGCAAGGTTGATGCTTTTAGTTTAGAAACTAAACTAAGGGCAGCAAGGTTGATGTTTTTTAGTTTAGAAAAAAAAAAAGAACTTATTTTTTGCTGACTTCTAAGAGAAGGCTTGGTCTTTCTGCACCAGGGGTTGGAAAGATTTTTCTGTAAAGAGCCAGATAGTAAGTATTTGCAGTTCATGAGGTCCCTATCACAGCTACTCAGCTCTGCCCTTGTTAACTGGAGAGTTGCCATTAACAATATTTAAACAAATAGTCATGGCTGTGTTCCAGCAAAACTTTATTAATGGACACTGAAATTTGCATTTCATATAGTTCACAGTTTTTACCTTTTCCCCCCAAAGGTCTTAAAAGGTAAAGAATGTTCTTAGTTTGAGAGCTATGCAAAAGCAGGTGGCCCTTAGGATTTTTGGACCCTGGGCTGTGCTGACCTTTTCTCTACACTAATTACCCACTTTGAAAGTTGAATCCTTATGAGATAGTGGGAAGAGCCCTGTCCCCTCAAGTTAGATCTTAGTTTTTGTCACCTACGCTGTGAACCCTGTAATTGTGAGAAAGGCCCTTCATCTCCTCCAATGGCGTCCCGTAAAATTGACCAGGGTAGAAGTGTAAAGAGAATTGAACAAACTGTCTAAGATTCTCTCATTTAATCTTGTGAATTTGCAAAGGCAAGGTGGCGTGGTGTACTGGGACAAAATTTCTGAACAGAAGTTTCAAGGTCTGCATTCTGGACTTGGTTCTTCTTTTGATTTGGAGTAACTCATTTAAAATCTCAGAAAAGAGTGGAGGGTTAGAATGATTGGTATCTGAGATTCCCTCTGGCCTTCAAATTCTGTGCTTTAAAAGTATAACATTATTGAGACAAGTGAATCTTTTCAGTCCACAGAGATTGGTGGATTGATTGTATAGCTCTTGCTTGCTCAGTGGGCATTGGCTATAGCAGGGCCTCTGTGAGGGGCCATGCCTGATGCCTGGGGGTCTCAGAAAATAGCTGTCAAACTGGAATTAGGGTGGATTCTGGGGGAGCTTAGGGTAAGCAGGGATGGCCTAGGAAGGGCTCAGCATTTAAATGGGAAATAAATAGCTCAACTTAATGGAATAAATAAGGCCTTAAAGCTTGGTGACATTTTTATAAACTTCTATCTTTGTGGGTTAGTGTCTATTTAAAGAATAGGTTGCACTTAAAAGTTTTCACTGATTTTCCTTTGGTTATTACTTAACTACATTCTCGTTTGTTTTTTAACTACACTTGTCATTCTTTTCTTTTATTCCCTTTTTTGAGATGAAGCTAATGCTCTATTGATGCTTTTATGAAATTATGTATACCAGAGACTATCGCTCAGATGACAAACACCAAATGTACCACACCCCTTCCTAGCCCTCTGCATTGTAGGCAATAAAATTCTATAAAAGCTAAGAGATGTCAGGGATACAAGGTTGGACAAATCCCAGTTGGAAGCAAGATCTCCATGTCTCTGACATCTCTTAGCTTTTATAGAATTTTATAAAATTTTTTTTTTTTTTTTTTTTTTTTGGACACAGAGGCTTACTCTGTCTCCTAGGTTAGAGTGCAGTGGCATCATCACAGCTCAATGCAATCCTAAATGCCTGGGCACAAGTGACCCTCTTTCCTCGGTCTTGTGAACAGCTGGGTCTACTGGCAGGTGCTGAGCTAATTTTTCTACTTTTTACAGAGATGGGGGTCTCCCTCTTGCTCAGGCTGGTCTGAACCCCTGGCCTCAAGCAGTTCTCCTGCCTTGACCTCCCGGAGTTCTAGGATTACAGGTGTGAGCCACTGTGCTTGGTCCAGAAAATGTTTTTAAATAAACATCAATTCTGTTATTGTCTTATTTTGTTTGTGGAAATGGTTAACTGTAAAGAGATTGTATTTGTTCATCCAGGTTAAAGTTTGAAGGTTCCTGCTTGGAACCAGGAGCACTCTTCTCTTTAGAACAGCATTGCAGATGGTGGTTAGATAACCCTTGTTAACTCTATGTTTGGAACCCATTTGCCATTTTAAACATTCAGGAAAATTTTGCTTCTGAAACCTTAAAAGTGAGAACTTTTCCCTGTGACTTTTCCTTTGATCTAGCTTTTGGTCTTTAGGCCAGATTAAAGGAGGAGTGTCAACTTGGATTGGTTGGGGGTGTACAAAAGGTGAGTCTAGGGCTGCAGGAGGAAGGATGCTGTGTGGGGAGGTGGGGTGCCAGCAGGGATCCAGGAGCACTTTCACCTCCTTCGGTCTTCTTTCCCTTTCCTTCCTTCCTACTTCTGCAGATCTAAGATCCAGGGACCCTGCCAAGCTCAAGGCCGCCTCCCTCCCTCTGGGCAGGTACTGGATCTGGTTGGCTGCCCGCTTGGCCTTTGCCTAATACAGCCCTCACACCTGCCTGGGCCCTTCCTCACCCCTGCTCACTGCACACTGCAGTCTCTTACTCAGCCTTTCTCCCTATAGCAGTGGTGGACAATGGGAAGGAAGCACTTGCAGGCTGACATGTTAAGAACTTAGCTTTTCTATTTTCATCAATATCATGTTTCTACTTTACTTGCCTAGTGACAATAGTTGCTCTTATGCCATTTGGTTGGAGAAGTATGTGACCTCTCTGGGCTTTGATGCCACATGCTTGGAGCAAAGCTCTTTTAGGATTTCTTGTCTTACTTGGTAAACAAAACAAAACGTAACCCTTATACATGTCTATCCTAGACAGAGAAGTTGTCGAAAGTTTTCCAGCCGACTTCTGCATTTTTACTTTCAATATACAGTGCTTCAAAGCGTATTGTCTCATCTATATTGAGAGGGAGGGTGTGTCTGTACTTTCTAAATAGTGGTTCCCATGAACCAGTTAAAAAGAAAAATCAGAGGACTGATAGATATTTGCCAATATTTTAATTGTTCCAATTGAGGATACTATAAATTAGAAAAGAGAAAACTCAACAACCAGCCACTTTCTGCCATGATTTCTTAAAAAGGAAAGACATTTCTGTGTAGAAAGAAAGGGAGTTCTTTGCATACACTAATATATGGAAAAACTCATTATTTATTATGCATTTTACCCATTTCACTGTGGATGAATGGAAATGTCCTCATGCCCGTCGACGGAATTGTGTCTGAGAACTTGGGATCTGAGCTACCTTGCAGGTCCTTCCCACCTTTCAGTCGCTGCTTCCTCACCTAAGAAATGAGCCTTAGTGAAATTTTATCAAGAGAGCACACATAAACTCCTAAAGAAAAAACTCTGGTTAGAAAGATATTTCAAAAAGATCCCAGTGGTGTCCCTTGCGTGGTTTTTCTCGGAGTTTTTCACTTTTCCTGGCATGTCATCGTGGCAGCTGCTGCCCACCGCACACAGACCCAGAGCATTGCACTTCCTCTTGCTTTCTCAGATAATGGGTCAATTGAGGCAAAATTATAAACTTTCAAAAAGAGCTCTAGTAGAAAATCTGAAAAGAGGCTGAGCACCTGTAGCTCAGCGGCTAGGGTGCCGAGCCACATACACTGGAGCTGGCAGGTATAAATCCAGCCCGAGCCTGACAAACAATGACAACTGCAACCAAAAAATCGCCAGGTGTTGTGGTGGATGTGTGTGGTCCCAGCTACTTGGGAGGCTGAGGCAAGAGAATCACTTAAGCCCAAGAGTTTGAGGTTGCTGTGAGCTGTGACGTCATGGCACTCTACCCAGGGCGACATAGTGAGACTCTATTTAAAAAAAAAAAAAAAAGAAAGAAAGAAGAAAATCTGAAAAGAGCAAAACTAAGAAGACATCAAGGCACAAAAATAGATTGGTCTTTAGAGTATACCTCAAGTGTAGTTGATCTTTAGAGTACCCCTCAAGTACAGATTGGTCTTTAGAGTACACCTCAAGTGTAGTTGATCTTTAGAGTACCCCTCAAGTGCAGATTATTGTTTCGGACCCTGCTTTGCAGTATCCTGGGGTCCTGGTTTCTTTCCACAAATTGGTCTCCCTGAGACACTCAAGCTGGTTCTGTAGGAGAAGTCTACTTACACGTGTAAAATACTGGCCTGTCTTACCAATGGCCTTGGCTGGCGCAGCCTTCTCAGAGTTCTCTGCTATATGCCACTTCCCCTCTGGTGGCTACAGGGACCGTCCCTGCTTCTTGTTTCTGAGTTCTGGTTAGAGGCCCATTTAGTTCCTGTTTCTGGTTTGCAGGCTGCAGTTGGCTCACAGTTTTTTTGTGGAGTGGGAGATTGACAAGTCTCTCTAGTGCAAGGTACCAACTGTCTGATATCCAAGGAGTTCCCCCAAGTGGTCTTTTTGGACACCACCACACAACAGGAAAGGAGAGAACATAGGAAAATGCATTGCTGGCTAGTGACTCCAGGGCTGATAGTGTGCTATGAAATCATGGCCACTCCCAGGAGGCCACTGGAGGGCATTTTATCACATGCTTTCCTTTCCATCATCCATGGAGCCCGCGCTGGCTGTAGAACATGCCAGCCACTTCAGCTTGGGTGAGACAGTTGGATCTGTAGGAAATATGGTGAGGGTGGGCAGCATTGCAGGAACCCACAGCCATGTGAGTATCAGGAAGAAAGGGAACCCACAGCTTTGGAAAAGGTCTACCTTGAAGACAGGCTCACCTTCCTGTGATTTGTTTAGTATGGGTACGTGGGGAAATTGGCTACATTTAAGCAAAATATCCTCGTATTCAGGGAGTAAAATTAAGCATGCAAAATTTTATTAGTGGCATAAAAGAAAAAAAAAAGAGAAAAAAATGACAAATTATTTAAAAACTGTTGGTGACTCTTACGCATTGCTTTCTTCAGTTGTTTTAACGTATTCATTTTTCTCTCTGGCTGGAGATGGGAACTAGAGAAATCAATCAAAATGTATTCCGGATTAGTGGAAAAGGAGGAAGAATATGAGCCAAAGCTGATTTTTAAAGTCTTGCCTAATTGACCTAAAAATTTAAATAAGTGAGTACTTTAGCATCTTAGATAAATTTTATTTTGTAGTTTTTTTTTTTTTTTTCTAAAAGAAAATATAAAAATGAAAAGACATGTAACCAAGTATGGTAATTTTCTTAGGGGACACAGGAGAGAGGAGAGAAAATTTAAACATTAAAGACCATCTCCTAGTTAATAAAATCATAGGGAAGGTACCTGTAACTTACCCTGCAAAAATTGCACGAGGTAACTGTAACATTCCATTCCTAGCAGACCTTTCTGTTCCAATAGTTGTCAACACTGAGGAAAGCAGTTGCCTTTGGTACATGAATCATACCGAGAAGGAAGTTGTATTCCTTTGTACAGGAAATGTCTAAAAGTGGTTGTAACTGGTTATATCAGTACTTTTCAGTACTCTCAGCCTCTTTTGGACCTGTGTACTGTTAGGAGAAGCATGGGTGGAGAATTGCTTTAGGGATTGTCCATGAACATAGGGCCATCTCTCCACTGGCCTTTAACTGTAAAAAACCATGTGTTTACCTAAGCCAGAGAATTCTTTCTCCTTTAACAAATGTATTTTCATTTTAATTTACTTTTGTTTTTTTAGACAGAGTTTCACTCTGTCGCCCTGGGCAGAATGCCATGGCATCATCATAGCTCATAGCAACCTCAAACTCTTGGGCTCAAGCAATCCTCCTGCCTCTGTCTCCCAAGTAGCTGGGACTACTGGTGTGCACTACCATGGCTGGCTAATTTTTCTATTTTTAGTAGGGAAGGGGTCTTACTCTTGCTCAGACTGATCTCAAACTCCTGAGCTCAAGCAATCGACTTGCCTCGGCCTCCCAGATTGCTAGGATTACAGCAATCCTAGCTGTGCCTGCCTTTCCTATATAATATTTGATTATCCCTATTTCTTATTTTTTAAAAAAATCATGCAAGGCTATTACATGTCAAATGCTGCTTAATGTTACATTCAAGTTTTCTAATATGTTTATTGTGATAACTATCAGCTTAGAGCTGTTCCTGCTGCGCAGGGCCATAGCTTTTGCTTCAGATAGATATTTCCCAATTTATGATTTGATGCCACTGGGGCTCAGGTGACTTTCCATGGCTAGGTGAGAATGGTAATCAGTGTCTCAGTTGTTCCATGCTATGGAGTCCTCCTCTTCTGATCATCTTATTGACTCCATAGAAAGAAGAGAAGTAAGTGATAGCATAATTAACTCTGTTTTACAGTTGGAAATGCAATCTCAGCAAGCCAGAATAAATCAAGTGGTAGAAAAGGATTCAAGCTTAGGCCTTCTGGCTTCCAGATACCGTATATACTCGAGTATAAGCCGAGTTTTTTCAGCACAAAATTTGTGCCGAAAAACCCGAACTCGGCACAAATTTTGTGCCGGAAAAAACTCGGCTTATACTCGAGTATATACGGTAATTCAGGTGTTTTTTTTTTTTTTTTTTTTTTTTCCACTGGACCACAGTTTCCCCTTGTAGTGAATAAATAACATGTCAAAGTGTGTATGCTCCTATTTAAGAGGATCAGTTCCAACATCTTAGTCCTTGACCGTAACATTATGATGTGGAAGAGTCTCGATAGTGACACTTCTGGTCCCCTCCTGCTAACAAATTTTAGTGATGTTTTACTAGAAATCTTATCAAATAATCAGAAAGTTGACTCTGACGTTTGTTTTGTCAGTACAAGGGAGCTCAGAGCCCAGGCTGAATAGGTAGTTGCCTTTTGCTTGGTCTCAAGCTGTAAATTGGGCTTCTCCTGGCAAATCTCGGGCCATTTTCTACCACCAAGTATTAGGTCAAAAGAAGCCTTTCTCGAGAATGACTTGGGAGCTGGGTTTACAACTCAGCCTGGGGCTTGCTTGTCCTCTCCTTGGTTCCTTGAGATAAGTTCTAGCTCCTAAATCTGATTGATTTTCCTCTAATATGGTAGCATATTACCAACAATTCAATTCTGTAAGTATTTATTAATTGCCTGTGACATGCAAAGCAGAAAGCATAGATCTTCTGGACCTTGAAAGTTCATAATATATGTGTGATTTTAAGGGAAAAACAAACTGATACTGAGGAAGAATTGGGGTAACTACCTAGACTCCCTATTTAATTTTAGGAGAAACATTTTTTAAAAATTTAAGTTATGAAACATTTTAGTCATAAGGAACATAAAACAGTGTAACAAACATTCATGCACCACTACCTAAATATATTAGCTGTTAAACTTTTTGACATTCTTTCTTTCACTTTTCTTTTTTTTTAGAGAAATAAGTCTTTCTAGACAAGAATAAAAGACCTTTTCTATCTCCTCAGTTCCCTGTCTGGGAAAGTGCTTCCTGCATGGGAAATGCTCCATGGTAATTTTATAAACTATAATTTTCAAAAATCTAAAATCATGACTCTACAAATATAAACATATGCCAAATATTTATTTGACTCATAATGTAATGAGAAACCAGAAACATATTAAAACTAGTTTAAAGGAGGATTTAAAGCATGGTTTTTATACACATACACAAAATCAGGAATGCCAAAATGAATTTGCTAATAGATGAAAAACTGGCTACTATTATGTAAGGCAGTTCTGTAAGTATAAATGAATGTTGGACTCATCTTTTCTTTCGGGTGGAAATCAATTCTGTCTCTACCAAACAATATTCATTTGTAATTCTGTGGACAAGACACGTGTGCATTATTACTATCATTTGCATAACTTAATGTTTATCCCAGCAACATTACAAAATGGTCTAATCACCAGAAGGGCAATCAAAGGTGCACGCCCTTTCAAATCAGGTAATGCCTTTGGAGTGTGGTACATAAAGCCCAGCCCTCCATTAAAAGGACATCCAGTACTTTCTTTTGACCTTTTCCAACTCTTTGACAACTTTTCTTGGCACAAGGTTGGACATTCTAAGCAGGCTCCATGCCTGTCTCTCTGACTGCTCTGGACTCAATTCAACTTGATCTGTTGTTCATTCTTCGCTGCTTCTCTGCCACGGAGAGGACCCTAGAATACCATGCTTTAACCAGGTTCTTAATCATGGTTGTTTCAGGTTAGGGAATGTACCAATTACGTAGTAGGATGTTAAGTCACTTAGATGTGGGGTATAACCATGAGGCCAGAGCTAAGTCAGGAATACGCCATTGTGATGGCTGCAGTGCTCGGAAACCAAACTTCATTCTTACTCTAGGAAATCATCATTGTTATTAATGGGAATGTCAGTAGTCTAGACTGGTCCAAATAGACTTATTTTTTGGAGAAAAAAATTCTTATTATTTCTTATTTTAGAGGGCTGGCAAACTACTATAAAATTGCACATGTGGACTATATGACTTTGGTCTTCTAATTTAAGGCAGACCATGCACAAATAGAAAACATTCTGTGTGCTAGGTGCCATACCAGTCATGCTACGGACATGACCTTATCCAGTCTTTAAAACAGCTGTATGAGGCAGATAGCATCAGTTGGTCTATTTTACCTCTGGTGAAACTGAGTAACCCCTTGAAGTGTTATCAACTTTCCAAGTGTCACATGGCTACTAAGGGGCAGAGCCCAGTTTTGAACCTAAAATAGTTTGATTTCAGTCTATTCATTTGTAAGTATGTTCTTCTGTCTCCCAGAAATAAATTTTCTATTTGAAAACATTGAAATTATTAATACCACCATTACAGTTATCAGTAGACATTTGTTCACTACTTAAAATCTGTAAGAGTTCTTTCTTAGGTCCGTACAAAATTATGTTTTAAAAGTATAATTTCTGGCTGGACACGGTAGGACATGCTATGATCCTAGAACTTTGAGATGCTGAGGTGGGAGGATTGCTTCAAGTCAGAAATTCAAGACTAACCTAAGCAAGAGTGAGACCCTGTCTCTGCGAAAAGTAGAAAAATTAGCCAGGTATCCTAGCATGTGCCTATAGTTGCAACTACAAGAGAAGCTGAGGCAGAAGGGTCACTTGAGCCCAGGGGTTTGAGGTTGCACTGAGCTACGATGACACCCTTGCACTCTAGTCTGGGTGACAGAGGGAGATCAGTCTCAAAACAAAAAAAGTATATTTTCTGTCTTTTATGATCTTATAGTTCACCAGTTGCATCCAACTATTTTATAAATAATTATTGGGAGCCTCCCATGTGCAAGATGATATAGCGAATAAGTAAAAAATTCCAAGGGAAATTTTTTTCTTGTTTTGAGACAGAGTTTTGTTCAGTAGCCTAGGCACCAGAGTGCAATAGTGTGATGATAGTTCCTCAAGCTCCTGAGCTCAAGCAGTCCTCCTTCTCAGGAGCTTGATGAATGTTAGCTCTACCAAAACAATTTCTGGAGTTTAGGAATTGGTCTTGGGAAGCTAGCTTTGGTTGATCCAGTGAAAATTCACATCTTCGGAATTGGACAGTAGGGTCTTTTTTTTTTTTTTTTTTTTTTTGAGACAGTCTCTCTCCGTTGCCTAGGCTAGAAAGCCATGGCCTCGGGGTAACTTGCAGCAACTTCAAACTCCTGAGTTCAAGTGATCCTCCTGCCTCAGCCTCTCAAGTAGCTGGAGCTATAGGCACCTGACATGACCCAGCTAATTTTTCTATTTTTAGTAGAGATAGGGTGTTCCTCTTGCTCAGGCTGATCTTGAACTTCTGAGCTCAAGCCATCTTCCTGCTTCAGCCCTCATACAGTGCTGGGATTACAAGTGTGAGCCATACATAGCACCTGGCCTGGCCAGTAGGATCTTAATTTTTCAAATACAACTCCTGGTCATTTTCTCAGATATACTGGCTCAGTGTTGATTGTTCACATAGAGTTAGAGTAAGAAAAGATTTATAAACAATCCAGAGGAGCAGAAGTCTGGCCATAAAACTTAAGGTACCTTTTAGGGTGTGTATGTGTATATTGTTAGTTGCAAAGCAACGTTGGGGATACAAATTACTTGGCTTGACTTAGTGAGGGAACAAGGTCGTAGCTTTGAGTTAGAAGAGAATAGTTGGCTAGGCTTTTCTTGCCAAGCTACTCAATGCTGCCAATATTTTATGAGCTTAAAGTATACTTGGCAGTTGGTAAATCTGAAATGAAATTGGAAAGGAAATGCTAGCATGGATTCTTCATAGAGTTCCAGACTCTTCTTTCCCTATAAAATCAGTAGTGTAGAAGACTCATTAAGTGTTAATATGACACATGAGTGGGTTAGCTAAGAACTGATCCTGCTGTGATTATTAGAATGTCATTCTGCAGATCTGCTGCGCTATTTGCAAAGTCTGAAATTAAGGGTTGTCAGCATTATAAAATCTTTTCAAAGACACTTGTGCTTTTGACTTGATTAACAGTTAATTTATAGGACAATTTTGTTAGTATTTACTGGTCCATTCAGCATATGTTCAAATGAGTGGAACATCTGTGTCTTCACTGTTAATTTTGATTGACAGGTGTCTGATCCAGTTATTATAAATCATAGAAATTCATAGCTAGGAACACAGTGTGTTTACAGAGTTCATTTTTTAACCAGTTCCTTTGAAGAAATAAATTAGATGCAAAAACATACTAATTAAGAAGGTAAATTGCAGAAACATTTAAAAGCTGCTAATGTGCATTATGACAGGGTTAGGGAATTGCTTATATGGACTTATGGGACATTTAGAAGTTCAGACAGAATCTTTGAATCAGTTCCTTAAAATCATATTTAAGGCAATAGGGGGCTGGCTAAAGGCAGACAACTCCAAGCTGAAGAATTTGTAGATGTTTTTGCTTAAGGACCCTTCCTGGAACGCTGTAGTTATAGTTATAACTGTCATCTCCTATGGTGCATTTGGTGCACATTTATGAAATGTTTGCAAAGGTTAAACTTTAAGGTCATATGAGTGACATTATTCTGCTTCAGCCCAATTTCCTATCTGCTTGGAATTAACATCAAGATATTGCTGTATTTCCCTGGTTTGCTGCAACATTAAAACACCTATTTTCACTGCTTGGTGAAATATAAATACATTAGGAAAACATGTAGCCTCACAATTTCTAGGCCTCATCCAAGCCTAGGTAGAACTCTCTACCTAGTGTGGATTTAATGAAAACAGTAGGTTTTATCTTATTAAATAAAGCGATAATCTTGGTGATAATCTCTTGATTATTCAGAATTGGATCAGTTGCAGGCTGCCAGATCATTTCTAATTTTAAGTAGACCAAGAAGGGCCAGATCTCATCTTCCCGTGATCCCAGAAGGGAATAAGTTGTTCACACAAAAGCCACTGCCACTGTGTTGTGACACTGCTTGGGAATCTTGAAGCAGAATTGCACTGTGGTATTTGTATATTGTCATGCCTTAATTTTCGCCAGCCGTACTGTTTAATAGGTTTGTACTTTGCTCAGGAGTAAGTTTGCAAGGGCAGATGTATGAAGCCATCATGATTTTTTGTTTTCCAACTTTATGCTCTTTGGTTTGTTCTTGGTTTGTCAGGGGAGTAACGAGCATGTCACCTAAAGAGAGTCCTGTGCCATGAGATAAATGACATTTAGTTTGAGAGGGTTTTGCGGGAGCAGAAACGAAGAAAAAGGCTATGATTGGTGAATGCAAGGCCCTAATCCGCTCTCATTTTTTTAGTTACCTGGTCTACATGCTGTAGGCTTAATTTGAGACTTGAACTAAGTTTCAGGCTTCTGATGGCTTTATGTTTAGTCTATGAGAATTACCTTTTCAAGACTTAACAGTTCTTCCATTTTGCCACAGAAGAAAGTATTACCCAACTTTTGAGCCTTAATATTAATACATACCAACATGCTGTCTGCGGGGAAATTTCTCTGTGAATCCAGCACGTTGCATAGTTATTTATGAGCTTGACCTTAGCAATCTTTTTTGTTTAAGTTAAGAATCATCATGGAGCTATTTATCTTTCTACTTTTGTTGTCTCTTTAAGATTGGCGTAATGTTTATTTGCATGTTTATTTTAGTGGCCCCTATCTCTTCCCTCTTAAAATAATCTTTTAAAACTGTTAATACATTTTGATTTGCTTTAAGGATTCAGTATTCAAAGTATACTTGATTCTTTGGGAGATACAAAAAAGCGGTTGCTCCATAAGTCTTGCATCATAGGGGACATGACTAAGAAGAAACAACTGCAAAAGCCACGTCCAGTGTTATAAAGTAATGAGAAACCCTTTGTTATAAAGGTCTGACAAAGAAAGAGCAGTTTCAGGTGCCCTTAAAGGATCATTAAAATGTAACTCCATGTCTCTTTTCCTTTTCTGTCTTACTAACCCCATCTCTCTAGTAGCAGGCAGAATGCTTGACATGTAATGGACACTTGACATATATTGATTGATTCAGTGCATGAATATTGCACTTTCCCCTACTAGTGTTATTAATATTTGTTTTGATGTTGCTTATCCTGCTTACATAGGATATCCTGGGAATTAATGACAAAGATCACATTTTATAGATTTTGACATTCCCCAGATTTTCTATGCCAGGGAGTGATCTTTAGATGACAATGATCTTATAAAATAGAATTCACTGACATTATCCCTTCCCTAAAGGGGCTTAGAGTCTTCTGGTACGGGAGATCAGCTTATAATATATTGTGGTCACTTACACTGGAGTTTACCTAGAGATGCAAATGATGGAGGCGTCATCTGGGGGAGAAGGGAGTGTGGGGGAGGTTGGCTAAGACTGTGGACAGGAGGTGGCATTTGAATTGGGTGTTGAAGGATAATGGTAAAAGCCAACATTTATTGAGCACTTGTTATGTGCCAGGCATTTTAAATCACGGGAATATATAAGTCTTCTCATAAGGGAGGAGACTAAAAAGAATGCCTATGATAGAACTCAGAAAACACCAGCAATCAGAGGTGGCCAGAGGAGGGTATCGACTAGTGAGAGAGAGCAGGTGGTCAGTAAGATAGAACTTGGATGGGGGAATGTTCAGGAGGAGAGGGAGAGGGAAGGAGAAAGTGGAGAAAGCATGAGTGAGGGAGGGAGAAAACCATCACAACGAAGACTTGTCAAGTCGGTGAAGTTGAATGTTTCAGAGGAGTAAGTGGATGAACTTGGAGATTAGAAGCCCCTGATAACTTTTGCCAGAAAGGCTTCAGGAACATAGGTGGTGGTAGATGTCAGGTACAGTAGCTTGACTGATTTCTGATGAACAACAGAAGGCATATAACAATGTTATTTAAAGAAATGTGCTCCAGTTGCTGCAAACAGTACACATCACCCTCAAGGTAAGGCGTGTTGCTGCAGGTATTTGTGCCTCGGAAACTGGGCTGAGGTCAGTAGGCCTCTGTGGGCTGCAGTGGGATTTGACGTTATTTCTGTGGGAACGTAGAAGACAAATTCTCAACCACTTTCTTACTTCTGGAGCATGACCCTTTGGAAATGTCCTTGTGTCCTAATTTTAATTGGCTGAAAATAGAGTTGCTTTTCCTTCTGAGAGTCTGTGGCTTGGATAAATTCAAATTCACAGTTAAACAGCTTAAGTTGAGGGTTCTTCACTAGTGGGACTCAGTTTACAAAATTGTAGAACTTGTTTAGGAAGCGAAAGTGCCCATTGAGGACGTGGGTATCTCAGGCTAGGTTAAGGTTTTCATTCATGTATCCCCAATGGCTGGATTTCACAGGCTTTTGAAAGCTAATGAGTTAGAATTGGCAGCCCAAATGCTCTTATTGTTTTCTCAGCCGCTTGAAACACTTCATTGCTCATAATACTGGCTACTTATAGCACTTGACAGTGATTCATTTTTTAAAATCAGATCTTTTTTCTCTGTTTGCCACCTACCTTGTAAACCTGCAGTGGAAATACTTAACATTTTTTCAAAATCCTGCTTACTTTTTAGGCTTTCTTCATTTTAGCCTTCTAACCAATCCTGAGTGGAGGGCTGCTCCAACGAGTTACTGAAATAAACCCTGGTTTAACCTGAAGACACTCTCACTGCCACCTGTGTGCATTCATTTGTATTCATTGTCTGTTGCAGAAAGAAACTCTGCCACCACCCCCAAATCCTTTTCTGGATAGTTGCTCTTGTTTTACTGGCACATCTTTGAATGGGCTCCCTTCAGCCTTATCTTACATCCGCTGTGTGAAGAGAGGTGTGCAGTGTACCGATTGCTGCTTCTGAAGATGCCCCCTTAGGAAGTCTTCTGCACCATCCTCACAGTAGGAGAGGAAAGGAGAGCCACAGCATGGAAACATTTCACACACATAGGAGGGTTGCTTTACTAAATAAAGGGAAGCAGCTCTCAAGTTGCAAACTTGAATTTTCCAAAAAGTGTATATTTTTAGTCTGGGCACGCCTTTTAGGTGGTAATCCTAGCACTCTGGGAGGCCCAGATGGGCGGATTGCCTAGGCTCAAGAGTTCGAGACCAGCCTGAGCTAGAGCAAGACCCCCTCTCTAAAAAAAAATAGCTGGGTGTAGTGGCGGGCATCTGTAGTCCCAGCTACTCAGGGAGCTGAGACAGGAGGATTGCTTGAGCCCAAAAGTTTGAGGTTGCTGTGAGCTATGATGCCATAGCACTCTACCAAGGGTGACAAAGTAAGGCTATGTCTCAAAAAAAAAAAAGCATTTTTAAATATTGGGTTGTTAAAATGTTTTGATGATGATGATGATAATAAGAAAAAGGTTAGGATAATGAGTGTTGATTGTATGCTTTTTTTTAGCTGCAATAGGAGAATCAGGTAGATTTCATTCCTTTCATGTGGAATGAACAGAATGCCTCTGGGGTATCAAATGACTTCCTTCCTTCCTTCCCTCCCTCCTTCCCTCTCTAGGCTCCTCCTCTCCTTTTCAGTAGACATAGGCTGGGTGTGCGTCATGTTCTGGGAAGCTGGGGATAAAATGCAATAAGAACATTTAGGCTGCCAATGGCCCTGCCCCAGAATACCCAGGGGGGGCTTCACTCTTCTGTCTCCTCACTATTTGTTTTTCTGTTTACTGTTACCCCCATTCCACTTCTGCATACTTTTCTCTGCCTTTTATTTTGCAATTTATTTTAAAAGTTTAGATATAATTCCCATACCATAAAATTTCCCATTGTAAAGCACTGTGTACAGTTTGGTAGTTTTCCATAGATTCACAAAGTGTGTAACCATCACCAACATCTAATCCCAAAACATGGTTAGCACCTCAAAAATCAACCCTGTACTGTGAATGGTGACTCCCCTGTCTCCCCCCCCGCCCCCCAGGCTCTGGCCACCACTAATCTTTGTCTCCGTGAACCTGAATGTTCTAGATATTTCATATTATTGGAATCAGGCCATCTACAAGGCATTTTGTGGCTGCCTTCTTGCCCTGAGCGAAATGCTTTCAAACTTCACTCTTGTAGCAGGAACCAGCACTGTGTTCCTTTTCCTGGCTGAGTAAAGTCCCACTGTATGGATCGGTAACACATTTTGTTTATCTGTTCATCAACTGAGAGACCTTTGGGTTGTTTCTAATTTTTGGCTAGAATGAATAAAGCAGCTATGAACATCCATTGCAATTTTTTGGGTGGACATATGATTTCAGTTTGCTTTAGTATATACTTAGGAGTGAAGTTGCTGGGTCATATGGGAACTCTATGCTTGACTTCATTTTTTTTTTTTTTTTTTTTGAGACAGAGTCTCACTATGTTGCCCTGGGTAGAGTGCTGTCCTGTCACAGCTCACAGCAACCTCAAACTCTTGGGCTTAAGTGATTCTCTTGCCTCAGCCTCCCAAGTAGCTGGGACTACAGGTGCCTGCCACAACACCCGGCTATTTTGTTGTTGTTGTTGTTGTTGTCATTATTGTTTAGCAAGCTTGGGCCGGGTTCAAACCTGCCAGCCTCCGTGTATATGGCCAGTGCCCTAACCACTGAGCTACGGGCGCCGAGCCTCTATGCTTAACTTTTTAAGGAACCAGAAAATCATTTTCTAAAATGGCTTCATCATCTTCTGTAGGTACCGATTTTTCTAGATTGTCACCAATTCTTGTTATAGGCTCTTTTTTTTTTTTTTTTCCCAATGGAAGCAAAGTCTCACTCTGTCACCCTGGGTAAAGTGCATGGAGTCATAGCTCACAGCAACCTCAAACTCTTGGGCTTAAGCGATTGTCTTACTTCAGCCTCTCCTGAGTAGCTGGGACTATAGGCATGCACTACCACACCTGGCTAGTTTTTCTGTTTTAAGTAGAGATGGAGTCTTGTTCTTCCTCAGGCTGGTCTTGAACTCCTGAGTCAAGTCTACCTGCTTCAGCCTCCCAGAGTGGTAAGGTTACTGGCATGAGCCACCGTGCTTGACCATAGGTTGTCTTTTTTTCTTTTTTTCATAGGTTATCTTTTTGATCATAGCCATCCTAGTGGGTGTGAAGTCGTACCTTGTCCTGGTTTTGGCTTGCATTTCCCTTATGGCTAACGATGTTCCCTAGTGACTAATGATGTTGAGCAGCTGTTCATGTGGCATGCTTATTGGCCATTTGTATATCTTCTTTGGAGAACTGTCTACTCATATTCTATGCCCATTTTAAAGTTTGTCTTTTTATTGAGTTACATAGTCAACATATGGTACATAGTCTTTGCATATTCCGGATACAAGTCTCTTATTGGATTTGCAATTAGTTTCTGCCATTTTGTTGATTCTTTTTTATTTTCTTGATAGTGTCTTTTGAAGCACAAAAGGTTTTAATTTTGATGAAGTCTATTTTATGTATGTAGAGTCCCTGTTGTAGTTATGTCCCACGCCTAGAGGGTGTGCCGTATACCCTTACACTGGGCCCATTAAGTAGGAGCACGTCAATCCCCATCCCTCCTCCTCTGTCGCTTCACCTCTTTCCCGCTCCTTCGTCTTGGATTGAATTGAGTTTTCCTTCTATGTGAGTGTGTATTATATTGTCTACTGGCTTTGTATTAATGCTGAATACCTCGGATACTTGCTTTTTCATTCTTGTGATACTTTACTAAGAAGAGTATGTTCCAACTCCGTCCAGGTTAATATAAAAGATGTAAAGTCTCCATCCTTTTATGGCTGAATAGTATTCCATGGTACACATATGCTACAGTTTGTTAATCCATTCCTGGGTTAATGGGAATTTAGGTTGTTCCCATATCTTGGCAATTGTAAATTGAGGTGCAATAAACCATCTAGCGCAAACGTCCCTATGATAAAATAATTTTTTCCTAAAACTTAAACATTTATATGCAGAAATTCAAAAGACATTTTGAAAGGATTATTACAGTGGTGAACTTGTTCCTTGTGATTTGGCTTCTTAATCCAAAAATACAGAAAATCTGATTTTTGTAAGAAAAAACTTATTGAAAAATTTTCTCATTAACATAATTATTATTATAGTTCATGCTGTTTCTGAAAGTAATCACTATCTATAATATTTTCAGGATGACTGGTTTAGTGACCTGTGCTTTGGAGACTCCATTTTAGCATTAAGCTGTAAGAGGAAGAAAGAGAATTTATTATAGATTTAAATTAGTCGTATGTTGTAATAGTTCAAAACCTCTGAAATGTTATTTGAACTTGGGAGAGCCAATCAACATATTCTTTGCTTTTTAAATCTTTTAATGACTTTGGTTCTTAACCACAAATTGTGACATGTCCAGTTTTGTTGAGCCGTATATCTTAGTACCTGATACTCTACAACCCAGTTGTTGGTTGGTATATCTGGCAATGAAGGGAATAAGTCAAAACTTGAGATAATCTATCAGTGTATTCTTGATGCTGGGTGAATCGAGGTAAAGCCGGTGTGGAAGTTTAGGACCAGCAGGGGCCACGGCATTGACCTACTTGGCTGTGAGATCAGTAGTGCCCAGCTGTTTTAGTTTTTAAATGATGACGCATTCACAGAGGTCATCCCTGTGGGCATGTCTTCACTGAGTTATTGCTTGGCCTTGTTCTGAAAGAGAAACTAGAGCTTCAATTCAGAAACTTACTTTTTACAACAGTTGGTGCAGATTTGCAGGAGAGTGTTCATGTAGTCAGTCTCCGATTGCTCCCTGTGGTGGAGAGTGGAGGTTGGCTGGAGTCCTGGAGCTTCCGGGGTGTTACGTTGTACCAGTTAGATTCTTGCTCACCTCATGACCTGTGGTGCAGCTGGGGTGGCTCTGTGGGGTCTTGAAATGTACACGCTTGAAATGTGTACACTCGAAGCATGTCCACATTAGGGGTTTATATTTCCAGTGATTAGAGGACTAGAGAAAAAACATCATGTCTTTCTAGTGAAGAAGTAGAAGCCCCATGTTCTAATGATTAGATAAAGTTAGACCGTGGGTCTGGCAGACCTCCGTTTTTCTGAATCTTGGCTCTGCCACTTACTACTTCTGTGTTCTTGGTTTTCTAAGCCTTAGTTTTCTCATCTATAAGATGGAGATAAAAGCAGTTAGTGTGTTATAAACTTTTTGAGAAAGTTAAATGAGATCCTACTGTAAGGAGTTTTGTGCAGTGCTCAGCAGGTCATGGACCATTGGAAGAAAAAGGACTTCAGAGGTCATGTGATCCACGACCTTATCTAATGCATGAATCTACCAAGAGGCTTTTAGATGTGCTTTCATTATGTTGCCATGTTGCCTTGCAAATTTGATCACAGAGAACTTAATGATGACTTCCTAATTTTATTTTTAATTGAGAAGCAAATTTATTTTAGGTTAATGTGAGGGTACAATCAGATCAAAATATTGATTTTGTAAGGTAGAATCCCTCTTGTGGTTATGTAGCACACACAAAAGGTGTGTCGAACACCCCCACACCCTGCCCATTCAGTGAGAGCACTCCACCCCTGTTTTACCCCTTCCTTGCTACCTCTCCCCCAACTTTCATTGAAATGAGCTTTCCTCCTACATCCGCATGCATTAGATCATCTACTGGTTTCATATTAGTATCAAGTATGTTAGATATTTGCTTTTCCAATCTTGTGATACTTTACTAAGAAGAATGTGTTTCAACTCCATCCAGGGTGTTACAAAAGAAGTGAAGTCACCATCTTTTTCATGGCTGAATAGTATTCCATGGTATGTATATGCCACATTTTGTTAATCCATTCTTGACTTGATGGGCATTTAGGTTGTTTCCATGTCTTGGCGATTGTAAATTGAGCTGCAGTAAACAATGTACTGCAAATGTCCTTATGATAAAATGATGTTTTTTTCTTCTGGGTATAAGGAATCCTTAAAGAACTCAAGTTTCTCCTCAAATCCTTAAAGATCTTCCATTTGACCCTGTAATCCCACTGCTAGGCATCTACCCAGACTTCCTGATTTTTTTTTTTTTTTTTTTTTTTTAGCATACTGTATATAAAGTTCTCCACTGCCTGGGCATGATTGGATGGAGTGCTGAGGGACATGACCCTGAAAACACACATGATGATCCTGGTTTCCAAGGCAGATAGACTTAGAGCTAAGAGATGACCTCAGAGTCACTTGTCCCTGCTTTTGAGATACAGTGGGAAGGACACATCATTTAGGGTCAGGAAACTTGCTCTGAGGTTTCACTTCTGCCTCTTACACATTCTCTCTATCATGAGAAAGTCTATATTTTAGCAAAGTTTTGAGGATTAACTGATAAAATGTATATGAAAGGAGCAAGCACATCATGGATTCTTGGTCAACATTTATATGTTCACAGTGTTAATTTATTATTTTGAGAGGTCTGTGTTTCATTTTTTTGTTGCTGTGTAACCAACCACACAAAATTTAGTGGCTTTAAACAGCAACTTGTTATCTTTCACAACACGGTGAGTTGAGTAGGTCCAGCAGTTCACTTGTCACCTGGGAGGTTGGCTGGGATGGAATGTTGAAGAAGACTCATTCCCAGGACTGGAAGTTGATGTGGGCTGCCCGTAAGGCATCAGTTCTTCTCTAGGTGGCCTCTTAACCAGGCCAGGTTGGATTTCTCTCATGGTGTCTGTGTTCTGAGAGGGAACCTTCCAAGAAGAAGGTGGAAGCTGTCACTTCTCTTAAAAAAATATTTTTTTGAGACAGTTTTGTTCTGTTGTCCAGGCTGGAGTGTGATGGCTATTCACAAGTGTCATCATAGCTCATTGCAGCCTCAAATTCCTGGGCTCAAGCAATCCTCCTGGATCAGCCTCCCAAGTAGCTAGGAATACAAGTAGGCCATGGGTTATAAATGAGATAGATTCTGTAGGTTTGTTCTTCAGTTGAATTTGTATTTGTATATTACCTGTAATAGCCCCTGTTCGTAAGTGCAAGATGTATAGTAAGTCAGATGTTTGTAACTGGGAGGACTGCTTGTACTGATGTATGCAAAAAATATTTTTTGTAGAGATAGGGTCTCGCTATTGCTCAGGTTGGTCTCAAACTCCTGTCTTCAAGTGATCCTTCCACCTTGGCCTCCCAGAGTGTTAGGATTACAGGTGTGAGCCGCCTCGTCCAATCTCTCTTGTGGTTTGGACTTAAAACTCTCAGAGTATTTCTTTGCTGCATTGTACTGGTCAAAGCAGCCACAGCACCAACCCAGGCTCAAGGGAAGGGGATAACTCAATGAGAGAGTAGGCATGTGCATACAGAGGGGCTGGGACTTGATGGTGACCATCTTTGGAAATATCTATGCGAGTGTGAACGTTATTGAATATGTCATCTACGTGTGTACATGTGCAGGTGGCTGATCAGGTCAGTAGCTATCTAAGTCCGGTGTTACTTATGGCAGGATGCCTGGAACTAGATAATTTATGTGAAACAAAATTTATTTCTAACAGTTCTAGAGACTGGGAAGTCCAAGGTGGAGGGGCCACATCTGGTGAGGCCTCTGCAGAGTTCCAGGGGGTTGCAGGGCATCAAGGGAGCTGAATGTGCTAGCTCAGGCCTCACTTCTTTGATAACCCTTTAATCCATTAAGCCATGAATCCATGAATGGACAAATGCATTCATGAGAGTTGTGCCCTCCCGACCCAGTCACCTCTTAAAAGGCCCCACCTCTCAATACTGCCTCAGTGAGGGTTAAATTTCAATATGATTTTGAAGGGGACAAGTATTCAAACCAAACCAGTAGCTTTCTCTCTGTTTTGCTTCCAAATCTTGGAGAAAAGCCGAGGCCTATACCTTGAGTATAGTCGTCAGATTTTGAGAAAGCAACAATGAAAATTCAAAACGGAAGATACCTGACTAGATTCAACAAAAATAAGCTTTACGTGGAAAGTTTTGTTCTCAATTAATTTTCTGTTTCTAGAGGTAGGGCTGGTAGAAAACGTACTATCAAAATACTGAACCTGAGACGTTTTGGTGTCAAGTCAGAAGAGCATATGCCTATAAAATGACCTGTTTCCCGCATATGTGAGTGTATTGGGATTAGATGCGTGAAATGAGACTGGACAGCTAAAGATTTACCTGGCCGATGTTTGAAGTGAAGAAGGCAAGAAGAATTTTGTGAAAAACCTGTTCATACATCAAAGACTTCCTCATAGCTGACTAGTCATGCAAAAAAAGTGAGGATTGTTGCCTTTATTAAAAGCTACACAAAGCTAAAACGCATCTAGGATCTATTTCTTCATCCTAGCCTTGGCAATGGACAGAATTAGTCATTTTGATCCTCCAGGAATGGAGAGGGCAAGGCAGTGAAGGGATGGTTTCGTGGAGAGTGAAGGGTAGCAATGGTGGAAGAAATCCCAGGAAGCTGGGCAGAGCATGGAGGAGAGGCCTTCCCCAGTGGTCAAGTGCAGGCATGAGCATGTGGTTCAAGGGCTGATGTAATCTGCAGACAATCTGCCTGTCCCTAGAGGAGTTTGCTGCCAGCATAATAAAGACAGATTACTTTGGCTTGGATAATTTCCCTCAGTCTTTTCTCCTGTTTAATTCCCCTTGGCTTTAGAAATTTGGCCAGAATATATTTCTCTTTTTGTACTTTTCCTGGTCTAAGCTCTCCTACCCTCTTACCCTCCCATGCACTGTCTTATCCCTGACGTTATCTGTGGCTGAACCAATGAGGCGCATGCTCTGAGCAGCTCTCTTTCTGATCTGTGTGTGTGGATAACACCTGAGAGTCATGTGCAAACATCTGCAGCCGGTTCTTGGCTGCGTATCCTATCAAATGTACTGTTTATATTTGGGAAAAGCTTTGGTTCTTCTACCCAGAGAACACAGTATTTGCAGCTTTACCCATGCAAAGCCAGGAGCACTGTTTTTCGGTTTGCTCACTCCCAGGCCTGCTCCCTTCCCCGTTTGCTTCTCTCTTTCTTCCAACTTTTCTCTGGCTGGCTGTCAGTATAGATTTTCCTTTCTTCTTATTATCACTTGCTGTAAACTGACGGGGTTGTTCTCTGCTAAAATTAGAAACAAACAAATAAAAAATATTTGCATGACTTTCTTAAAAGGTCATTGATTTTTAACTTTAAAAGGCTGAAGAGTTTATCTAAAAATTACTTTGTTGGCTTTTTCTAATGTTTTGGGGAACAAAGACACTGTGATCATCTTTAATTTTCAGTAGAAGCACGGGCTGGTGAGGAGACTGCCCCATCCTCCCCACGTGCGTTCTGTCTGCCTTACCCTTGAGGCCTTTTCTGCTGTCAAGTGGGCCATTCAGGACTCACCCTTACGACTTCCCTTCTCTGTGGCTTCTCTTTGTGCTGAGTAGTTGCTGTGTAGTGACAGTTTCTCATTGGTGCTGTGCCATTTCCTGCTTAGAATTCATTGAGCTCCTGACCAGCTGCAGGAGGAAATAACTTGCTAGCATTGCCTCAAAGCTGCTGTTGGAAGTTAGGCTGCCCTGCTAATGAGGCAGCCCCTCTTACCAGCCCTTGTCTCTGATGGGCCCCAGCCCAGGGCTGCTGGGCTTTTCCCTAATGAAACAAGTTCCGGAGCTCCACATCCCTGTGCACTGGCATCTGTCCTTCTGTGTTTATTTTTCCATTTTCCCTTTCAAGTTCTGCAGTTTTACTGTTGTAATAGTTGCTGGACTCAACAATTTGGGACATAGGCAGGGTTCTCCAAGGCTCTTTCTCCTTCCTGGGTGCCTTGGTGCCTGGGTGCCTTGGTGTCCTGCAGGATGGCTCCACAGCAGGCCCACCCAGACACTTAGGGGGTCCCCTTGTCTTCCTGCAGTGCCAGCCCCTCCCCCCCTTTAATGACTGGCCTCCCTGCCGAGACTATTAGTTTTCTTAGGGTCTGTTTTCTTCGTTTTTGTGTCCCTTGTGTTCACCTCAGACAGGTGCTCCTAAGTATTTGTTTTAGTCTGTCTGTGCTGCTCTAATGAACTATCATGGACTAGGTGGCGTATAAACACCAGAAATTTATTTTCTCACCAATTCTGGGGGATGAGAAGTCCAAGATCAAGGTGCCAGCAGATTTGGTGTCTGATGAGGAATCATCCCCTCATAGACAGCTGTCTGATCTCTGTAACCTCATGTGGTGAAAAGGTCAAGAGATCCCTCTGACATCTCTTTTATAAGGGTACTAACCCTATTCGTGAGGCCAGCACCCTCCTGGCCTAATTATCTTCCAAAGCGCCTTAACACCATCACCTTGGAGGTGAAGATTTCAATATATGAATTTTGAGGGACACAGAAATTCAGACCATAGTAGTACTTGTTGTGTAAATAAACAAATAATGCCATTAATTAAAGTCATTAAACACACGTGAGTTAGAGATGTGATCATAAACAATACCTCATGTAAGAGCTTTATTCAGAAAATCTTTTGCCTTTTGTTCTACTTGTTGCTTGTGGCTAAAAAAGAAAGCTAATTAATACGTAAAATGACACCGTGCCTTGAAATTTATGATACAATCTAGTCTTAACTGCCTTTATCGCTCCGGGAAGAAAAAAAAAAACTAGGCTGATGACAGTTATATATATTATTAACTTAGGCATGAGATGGCATGTTAGTGCCACCTTATTGCAATTGGAGTATCCTCATTGGATAAATTACACAAATGCTGTGTCACTCTTCTCAAGGTGACAGAGGACAGTGGGTTAATTGAGTCGCCTCCTGTGCACGCCATCCTGCTCCTTTGGCTGTAACCACAGGATTCAGAAGTTAAGCAATGTTTGTAGCCCCTGCTCCTGGTTTGTTGCATTTGCGTGGCAGTTTTAGATATATAGAAATTTACATAAAAAACCCATTTCCTGTCTCAGTAACTTAATGTAAAAATGTTATTTGGCTTATTTTCATTTCTCCCTTAAGCTTCTATAGACTTTTATCATAAGAATAGATAGGACCTATTCTTTGAAAATGGGGGATAATTTGTGTATAGATAGTTTTTTTACTACCCCTAACATTTAACCTACTTCATGGATAGTTTTAGAATAAATGTAATCCTTGTACTCTGGGAGGCCAAAGTGGGTAGATTGCCTGAGCTCAAGAGTTAGAGACAGTCTGAGCAAAAGGGAGACTTCGCCTCTACTAAAAATAGAAAAAGTATCTGGGCCTTGAGGCAGGCGCCTGTCGTCCCACTACTCAGGAGGCTGAGGCTAGAGGATCTCGTAAGCCCAACAGTTTGAGGTTGCTGAGAGCTATGATACTATGGCACTCTACCTACAGGGAAGGCAGAGAAGGACTCTGTGTCCAAAAAAAAAAATCTATATATATATATATATACTCTTTTAGGAAACTTTCTTCTTTCAAGATTTTCTCAGGATGGTGTTATTCTTAGGTTATAATGTGGGCTTTTGTTACTGATCCCTGCCAGTTATCTGCAGTGGGAAATAGGGCACATTCTGGAAGCGGCTTCTTGCTCATCTTGGTCCCTGTTGTTCAGCCTAGTGCCCAGCACATAATACTTAATCAGTAAATATTTACTGAATGAGTAAGTAAGGCTAAACAGAGTTAACAATGTGATTTGAGAAGTCTATACTTAGTAAAGGTTTGGCACATGGATGATATAAGATTCCTATTATGAATGTTTGATGTGCAAAACTCAAAATACATTTTTATTTTCTCGGAGAAGCTAATAGTTTTAATGAAGGCAGAGTATACTTAAATCTAATAATTGATTATTTCTAATTTATTAAAGTATAGACAAAGCCTTAATTTGTGAATATGCCAATTTCTTTCTTCTAGTATCTCTTTATTTCTTTTTATAATGCATGGGAAAGGGAGGGGTAAAAATGATTTGCTTCTAAAATCTAAGGATCTGGATTGATCACCCAGACTACAAAAATTATGTGGTATGCTGTTGAAAGTGGTTGAGAGGACGGGCAAAGCCTATGGCTTTTTAAAAATGGAAAATAGAAAGATTATTATTAGTTTAGAGTCCTGGAATAATGTCTCAGAGAGCTATATATGAGATGTAAATTCAGAGACTATTTTTATTTGATTCTGTTTTTATCATATGTAAAGTTATGATACTTTTAATCACATATAGGAACATCGTAAAGGATAAAAATTGTCAAAGTAACAAAAATGAAAAATTGCAAGGCTTTGGTTATGTAACCCTTTTTGTAGTGCTCTAAAATATTACATAACAAACTTTGCAGGGGCAAAGATTACTTTTAAAAATGCATGAAGATTATTGAACCTTAAATTATAGTATGATATAGTGACATTAATTTGCAGTGTATTTAAGAGAAAGTAAAACCAAAATGGTATTTGTTCCTAAATTACAAAAGAATCTAATGTACTCAAGATATCTTAATAAAAGCCTTATATTTGTTGCTGGTATTAAAATAGGCATTAATTTATTTATAGAGAGACTATTTCTTCAGTTCTGATACGTTTACATAATGCTCCCATTACCACTTTACCCCTTTAAATTGTTTCATTTTTATGTTTCTTATTTTATATCTTAAACATCTTCAGATATTGTGGGTATGAAAAGAAATCTTTAAGATCTATAAAATGCATTCTTTGATTAATATGTCTACTGAATTTCCAATATTTCTAACAGGTAAACAGCAAAAAAAGAATCTTGTTAATCCTTGAAAATTAGTTTTGTTAATATATGAATCTTATTCACAAATCTGTGGCATTATCTGAATAGATAGACAAGTCATATAAATTCTTGCTTCTTAGCACAAAAACTGCTCCTTTGACCATATTTCTCCAGAGACCCAGCCCTGACTCTTTTCTTCCTGTAACTTGGGTTGAAATTGAGATGCTGTTATAGTTGCATTTTGCTGGTTGCTAAGGGATACCACAATCTTTCCCTGGAACTTACTTTCTTGGGATTTTTCTAGCTGTAGGTGTGATGAGCTCTGTCTCCAGGTCCCAGGGTAAAAGCCTAGTCAGCCAGGCTGGAACCCTTACAGATCCTCTCAGGGTGAGGGGGCTTGAGCGGGCTGGAGAGTCTTCCTACCAGTTCCTACTGTAGCACTGAAACCTGAGATTCCTCAGGTTTGAACACTGATTAAAATGAAGACCATCAAGATGCGGGAAAAGCCAAAATGAGCTTTCCTTCAAGTCCTGAACTTGAAGGTTCTGAAGGGGAAGCCTGGGTACACTTGAGAGTCTCTTCGAGGAGTCTTGAGGTAACAACTCTTCCTCACAAGGGGGAAGGGAAAAAAGAGACCTTCTTCTCGGGCACTGGACCATTAGCCCCCTCAATGCTGACACCTCTCTGCTAAGTTCCTAAAATAATAATCTCCATTCTCTGACTCATGTTTCCCACCTCACTCTCACAGGTGTCTTTCACCCCATCACTTCGGAGAAACTGTCTTCTATGAACTGGTGAGGACTTCAAGAGTCACATAGTGTGCCTTTGGGCTTCACTCTCCTGGTGAGGAGAGTGACGAGTCTGACCATTCCTCTTTTCTTGAAGTTCTTTCTGTTCTCTCGTTATTTAGGGAGCTTGGGTTAGAAGGACAGGCGCCGCATGGTTAGTGTCCCTACGGAGTTTCTAATGTAGTTGGAAAGGCAGATATTTAAAGAGATCATTTCAATGCCCTCTTACTCAGCCATACCATCCAGATCCATGAAAACAACTTTCGAAGACATATTTGCTGCCCGTTTCTCTCTCCTTTAGCGCTGTTTCTACACTGTCCATTGGTCTGCCAAATGGCTTTTTCAACCTCAATTTTAATGTCATTCATTTTCCCTCTAAAACCTGCATCCCTTTGCTTGTCAGTGGCAGGGTTTTCTTCCCAGAGACCCAATCCAGAAACCTCAATGTCATCTTTGACGCTTTGCTCCTTATTAATCCATTTATCTAATAAGTACCTTCTATACACAAGATACTATTATAGCTTCTATGGATATAATAAGGCATAGAGTCCCAGCCTGGGGTCGGGTGGGGTAGTCATTAAAAAATACCTTTTTAACTGTGTAATTACAAATTATGTGCTCAGAGAAGAGCTTAGAGGGCTGCGGGAGGAGTTGCTCTGTCTGGGGGCCTAGGTGAAGGGTGAAGGGGCATCTGTCGGGTGGAGATCGGGAGGAGCAGAGTTGTGCCCGGGGGACCCAGGAGGAATCAGGGAAAAGAGGAGCTGGCTGAGGCTAGAGAGGGAGGCAGGAACTGAGTTAAGCAGGGCATTAGAGACTCAAGTGAAGGGTTTACAAGCTCTTTCTAAGCCGTTCAAGGTTTTTTTCATGCAAGAGAATGCCATTATCAGCCTAGCTTTTAAAAAAGATCAACTGTTTGGGCAAATGGAGCAGAGAGGAATGTATTAAGAGACCTGTGGGGAAGTATAGATGGAGAGACCTAAGCAGACTCCACGGGGAGTAGAACTGGCAGGACTTGGTGATTGGGTGGATCCAGGAGGCGAAGGTAGCTCATGGGTTGGGCATGAGAAGCCGAGCGAATAGAATAAGGGTTTCTGCAACATCCAGAGCCCTCAGTCATATAAATGGACCTCAGGAATGGGTCTCAGCCTGGCTCCTCCTTTCCTTGTGCACCGCCATCCTTGATCCTTCTTCCTTAAGCTGCTGAAGATCTTCCTGAAGGAATCTCTTCTGGGTTTGCTCCCCTCCAGCCCAGCATCTCTAAATTCAGGGGTCCTCAAACTGCGACCCGTGGGCCACATGTGGTGGTGTGATTGTATTTGTTCCCGTTTTGTTGTTTTACTTCAAAGTAAGATATATGCAGTGTGCATAGGAATTTGTTCCTAATTATTCTTTTAAACTATAGTCTGGCCCTCCAATGATCTGAGGGACAGTGAACTGGCCCCCTGTTTAAAAAGTTTGAGGACACCTGGCTAGGTGCTCTTTCTGAAGCATTCCTCCGGATTTCTTACAGGGCAAGGCAAAACCTTTGCTAGATCCCTCCCCTTTTTTACAGATTGTGTGTGGGGTGGGGGAGCCCTAAGATGCACCCTCAAATAGATTTGTTAATATTCCTTCTCTTTCATCGAACTGACCTCCTTGATGCTTCTTAAAGCACCTTCCACTTTGCTG
This sequence comes from Loris lydekkerianus, assembly GCA_963574355.1. NCBI lineage: Eukaryota > Metazoa > Chordata > Mammalia > Primates > Lorisidae > Loris > Loris lydekkerianus. The sequence continues at coordinate 33,401 of CAUYPK010031124.1, forward strand.
CTTCTTTGCCTGAAACAGTTTTCCCCGACAGCAGGGTCACATTCTCCTGTATTTCAAAGCCCAGTCTGCCACTGCTGATCTGCTTATGCTGAAGAGCCATCTATTTTCAGTGTCACCTTTTTGCCTGTCGTATGGCATTTGGGACCTTCAGACAGGCCTTAGCATTATTTATGGTTATAAGCTACTTGAGGTCTGATTCATTTTTTTTTTTTTTTTATTTCACTCAGACTGAGCACAAATGGCTGAATGAAACGTGGTAAGAATATTTGTGGAAAAATGAATAAGCAAGCATGCCGTGAATACTTTTTCACGTGATCCAAGAAGAACTGATTTTCAGGCATATTCTGTACATCATTATTTAATTCCACACTTTTCTTTGTATAATATTTTTAATAAGATTATCAAAAAGGTCTATAATCCTTTTAGATTAAGGGAAAACATTTATCTGTGATGTCCCCCTTCTGCCATAGAATTTCCCTTTTCATAATTTATAACCCGGCAAGGCCAAGGAAGAGCCCTGCTCCACCCTTATCCTTCCGCATGCTGTGCCCAGAGTGTTTTCACCAACACAGTAGGGTCCACACTACCACTGCTTAGTGCCAGGTTCATCTAATTTCATGGTAAGAGAAAGTAGGGAGTTTCAGTGTTCACAGCAAGAAAACAAGAACGGATTCTATTATTCTAATGGACTGACAACTCAAATGTATTTAAATATGGGCCTCCCGTAGAAGGCAAAAAATACTTGAAATGTAGAAATTCTTTTGTATAGCATTTACGGGTCCTGCAGCGTGTCTTAGAGAAATGTCACTAAGTAAACAGGCAGATAGGCCAGGCGTGGTGGCTCACGCCTGTAATCCTAGCACTCTGGGAGGTCGAGGTGGGTGGATCTCCTGAGCTCAGAAGTTCAAGACCAGCCTGAGCCAGAGTGAGACTGTCTCTACTAAAAAATAGAAAAACCAGCTGGGAGCTGTGGTGGGCACCTATAATCCCAGATACTCTCAAACCCAGGAGTTTGAGGTTGCTGTGAGCTTATGACACCCTGGCACTCTACCCAGGGTGACAGAGTGAGACACTGCCTCAAAAAAAAAAAAAAAAAAAAAAATAGGTGGACAAGTAAATTAATAATGACTTCTTACTGGGATAAGTGCTATGAGAGAAAAATAAATCACCATGGGACACAGAGATAGGCTAGAGCCAGGGATTCTAGGTGTCATGGCACAAACAAGGGGGTAGTGTTGTTGCCTGTGACCAGAGCAATGGGAAGGAGCCACACAGGTTGCTGAGAGGAATGTGTTCCAGGAAGAGGGAACAGAGTTGTCCTTCTAAAACCTGACCTTTGCACTTGAACCCCAGACCCTTCCCAGCGTGGCCCCCCTCTTCAGCCATTGTTCCCGCCACACTGAACTTCTGCTCTTTCGTTACTACCTTTATCTAGAGCAGTGGCTCTCAACCTTCCTAATGCTGTGACCCTTCCTCATGTTGTGGTGACCCCCAACCATAAAATTATTTTCATTGCTGTTACATAACTATAATTTTGCTACTGTTATGAATCATAATGTAAATATATGCAGGATGTTCTTAGGTGACCCCTGTGAAGGGGTCATTTGATCCCCAAAGGGGTCGAAACCCACAGGTTGAGAACTGCTGATCTAGAGTGTTCTTCCTCTTCTTCCTTGAGTGCGATCACACTGAGGAACCCAACTGAAATGTCAAACATGAGCCACCTGTCCACCTAGATCCCAGCCCTGTGCCTCCTCAAGAAGAGCTGGTCTCTCTCACTTTATTGCTTCCTCTGCACCATTCCTATTTGTAGTAAGAGCCCCTATTGCTTTGAATTGTAGGTGGTTTGTGTAAAATTCTCCTCCCCTTCTAACTGTAAGTCTTTGAGAACAGGGACCGTGGCTTGATCATCTCTGTTGTAGTGCCTAGAACATTACGTGGGACAGCAAAGGTGCTGAGTAGTTGCTGGATGCTCAGCTGAATGAGGGAGGGAGGGAAGGGAAGAAGGAGGGATGAAAGTAGGAATGAAGGGAGGCAGAGAATGAATGTAAAAGTCTTGCTTTGAAGGTGTGAAGCATACTTGTGAAAAAGATGCTAGACCTCAAAGTAAATGATGATGACTTTAAAATAATAGCAGAGATGTTTTCATAAATTTACCCCAAACCCAAGTGATTACTATGGTCCTTGGGACTCTGTCCAAGCCATAATCAAAATGAAAGTTCACCTATTATTTCTAGGGTGGTAATCTGAATGTAGGAGTGGTGTGGCTTTGTTCTTTTAAGTCAGTGTGTTTTTGATATTTTACATGTTTGGTGGCTGAGATTACAAGAATGCAAGGCTAAATCTACTTTCTGTATAACCACATCCCTTCTTTAGCAGCCAGGGATGGGAAATAATACTCTGGGGCAGAAAACAAGAACATAACAATATGCCATCTTTTTCTTAAGCAGTGTTCATAATTTTTCTAGGCTGAGGTCATGACTTTAAACTTCATAAAACATTACTGCCTGATTGTTTAGTGGAATGGGAAGGGAGTATTTAATTAAGCACCTGCAGGTGATAAGGGCCAGCAGATTTCTTCATTCAGAGGCATTTTGGTAATTTCATGTTCACTAGACAGAAGGAAGAAATAGGTAAGTCTTTATCTACCAGTGTGTTCTTTTGTAAAAATCATTACTGGATTTGACCAAAGTCCTCATAACTATTTTTATCAGTCTGTTAGTGCTTTCTAGAGTGTTTCTTTAATGCTTGTAAATTCCAACTCATCAATTCCCATGGGTGTGGCAGTGCCATCTGGAATTCAGTTCCTTTTAGTAATCTGTGATTTAAATTTCAGAAAGATATTGCTGTAATCCCAAAATAAACACTTAACATGTGTGGGAAGATTCAAGAAGATAGGCCTTTTTAATGACCTCATCAAAAATGAAGGTGATAAAATCATAAGCCAAAAAAGCAGTCAGAGCCTATGGGAAAGCAAAGATTATCAGCAGATTTCTGCAGAGAAATCTACATTAGAGCAAAAGAATGCTGTTCTGGACGAAGCAATCAAAAATGGGGGAAAAAACAACACACTGAGGTTAGAGGTCATGAGAAAATTTGACCTACTCAGGGACCCAAAAGAGAGGAACATATTCTCTGGTTAGTCATTCTGACAAGCGGAGTTGAAAAGTTACTTCAGAAAGTTTTTTTAAAAAAAATTCAGAACTTTAACATCCCTGAAATACTAAGTAAGAACATTAGTGGAAAATTTTAAATTTTGTAGTTGACCCTTAACAGGAGATGACTATTTTGTAAACACACCGTGGGACTAGGACTTAGAATGGTTTTCTTTAGATGGAGGAAGCAAATGAAATTTGTGAGGATGGCACATTTTCATGTTTAAGACCTTTCCTCAAAGGAAAAATTATGCTTACAAGTGTATCAATTGAAACCAAAGACAAATTGGCAGTGAGGGGGGTGGAGCCTATTTTTTTTTTTTTCCTTTTTGAGACAGAATCTCTTTCTGTTATCCTGGCTGGCGTGCAGTGGTGTCCTTATAGCTCACTGCAAGCTCAAACTCCTGGGCTCCAGTGATCTTCCTGCCTCAGCCTCCCTAGTAGCTATGATTGTAGGTATGTGTCACCACACCAAGCTAATTTTTAAATTTTTTTGTAGATACGGGGTCTTGCTGTGTTGCTTAGGCTTGTTTTGAACTCCTGGCCTCAAGTGATCGTCCCAGCTTGGTCTCCTGAAGGAATTACAGACTGGAATTACAGTCTGGCTGGAATTACAGATATGAACTACCATGCTCAGCCACTAACTTTTTAGTTTAGATCCAGAAATACTTTTTAAAAAAAGCAACATGTTCCAAATCTGTCTAAGATGTCACATGATCTTGTCAAAGAGATAAATTGACAAATTATTATTATTTGTGGAGACAGAGTAGCACTGGGTAGAGTGCCCATGGTGTCATTGTATGGTGTGCAAACTTCTGGGTTCAAGCAATCCTCTTGCCTCAGCCTCCCAAGTAGCTGGGACTATAGGCATGTGCCACTTTGCCTGGCTAGTTTTTTCTATTTTTTTAAAATAATTTTTAGTAGCGATGGGTTCTCACTTTTGCTCAGGCTGGTCTAGAACTCCTGAACTCAAACAATACACCCACCTGGGGCCTCCCAAAGTGCTTGGATTACAGGCATCAACCACCATGCCCTGCCTCCGACAAATTATTTTTAACAATAAAAATTCTGCAGGGCAGCAGGAACTCTACCAATTCATTCCCTTCGTTGAGAACTATCTGTCCTCATCCGTCCTGCAAAAACACCTAACTAGCACGAGGAAAGGTGTTCATTCTCTCAGAGGTCTGTAGGAAATGTTTTGATCTGTTCTGTATTAACTTATGAAAAACTGGAAAGGCAGCAGGCTGCAACCTTCCCCAGGGGGATGGGGTGTGGAGGGACAGTGACTGTACCTTTGTCTCTAATTCCTGCACTGATGAGTATGTTGGGGGCAGGGGTGTTTGTCTAATGACTGGTTGTTTGCAGGTTCCTAAGATGAGGAGCATGAGTAGGTGGATTAACAGTGTAGCTGTGTGCAGTGAGCTGCATCGGGCTTCTCCCTGATGCTAAGTGGAGAATTCTGCAGAGCACAGCCTGCCCTGGGTTCCTCCACGTGCCTCCTCTTCTGGCCTCTGTCTTCCAGCCTTATTCATCCTGTCCTTTAGCCTCTCAGTCAACATCCATGTAGGTTTATATGGTGCCAAATGAATTAGATTTGTTCCCTCCCTGAAAGTTTGCATTCTACTGGACAAAAGTGATAAATAAATGACAGAGTCTAAGTTCATGGTAATTGCAACCAGACTTGGTTCTGTGGGTGGCAGAAGATCTCAAAGGAGGTAATGTGTGAGCTCACCCCTTTGAAAAAGGAAGGAGCATTCTCTAGGTGCTGAAGAACATTTCATCTTGAAGAAGGTCATCTAGCTGCAGGCCTGACAGTGGTCTAGAAGGTCATATTGGGCAGCAGCGCCTGCAACAAGGTATTATGGAGTGACCGTAACATGTTCCTTAATGGAACACCAATAGTTATTGAGGCAATTTGACTGTTTATAACTTTTTTAAGAAAAAAATGTTTTTTTTTTCTTCTGAAACAGAGTCTCACTCTGTTAGAGTGCTATGGTATCTTAGCTCACAGCAACCTCAAACTCTTGGGCTCAAGTGATCCTCTTGCCTTAGCCTCACAAGTAGCTGGGGCTACAGGCACCTGCCATAACACCCAGCTAGTTTTTCTATTTTTAGTAGAGACAGGGTCTGGATTTTGCTCAGGCTGGTCTCAAAGTACTGAGCTCAAGCAATCCACTTGCCTCAGCCTCCCAATTGTAGTGCTGGAATTACAGGGGTGAGTCATTGCATCCAGCTGAAACATTTTTATTTTTAATTACTAGGGGTACATAATAGTTGATGTATTTATAAGATAAATGTGATGTTTTGAGACAAGCACACAATGTGAATTAATCAAATCAGGCATTTAACATTTCTTTGTGTTAGGAACATTCCATTTTTACTCTTTTAGTTATTTTAAGTGTACCCTAACCCATTGTTGATTATAGTCAGTTTCTTGGGCTACTAAATATTGTTCGTTCTGTCTAACTATATTTTTTGTCCCCATTAACCATTCTCACTTTCTCCCCTACACCCTACTACCATTCCCAGCCTTTGGTGACCATATCATTTTACTCTGTCATCATGAGATGGTTGTTTTTAATATTTAGTTCCCACATATTAATGAGAACATGGGAGACTGTGTCTTTCCATGCTTGGCTTATTTCACTTGACTCAATGTTCTCTAGTTCCATCCATGTCCTTGCAAATGGTAGGATTTTATTCTTTTATGGCAATATAATAGTACATTGTGTAGACGCCCTGCAGTTTCTTTATCCAGTCACTCATTAGGTTGTTGCCACATCTTGACTATGGTGAAGAGTGCTTCAGTGAAATGGGAGTCCAGGTATCTTTTTGATGTACTAACTTCCCTTCTTTTGGATATGTACCTGGCAGTGGAATTGCTGTAATATGGTAGTTCTGTTCTTAATTTTTTGAGGAACCTCCTTACTGCTCTCCATAGTGGTTGTACCTATTTACATTCCCATCAACAGGGTATAAGGATTCCCCTTTCTCCATATCCTTGCCAGCATCGGTCAGTGCCCTTTTTGAAAAATTTGAAAATATTAAGGGGGTACAGATATTTTTGATACATGTTGAAGTCAGTGCTATAAATGTGCCCATCCCCCAATAGTGTTCATTGTACCTGTGAAGTGGGTTTTTACCCTTCTTCTTTCCACTCTGCGTGATTTCTAATGACTTTTACTTCTCTCCACATACCGTGTGCCCATCGGTTAGTTCCACGTTATTAGTGAGTACGTGTGGTTTTTGTTTCTCCATTCTTGAAATACTTTGCTTACTTCCAAATTGCTGCAAAAGATATTAATTCATCCTTTTCATGACTGACTAGTACTCCATGGTATACATTTACAACATTTTGTTAATTCACTCATGAATTGATGAGCACTTGGGTTGATTCCACATTTTTGCAATTGTGACTCATGCTGTAAAAAAACATTTAAGTGCAAATGTCTTTTTGATAAAATGACTTCTTTTCCTTTGGGTGAGTAGTGGGATTGCTAGATCAAATGATAGGTCTACTTTTAGTTCTTTGAGAAATCTGTATACTGTTTTCTATAGGAATTGTACTAATTTGCATTTTAACTGGGGTGAGATGATATCTCATTGTAGTTGGATTTGTATTTTCTAATGACTAATGATTTTGAGGGTTTTTTCTCATGCTGTTTGACTATTTGTATGTCTTCATTTGAGAAACGTCTATTCACATCCTTTGCCCATTTTTAAATTGGATTATTTGATTTTTTTCTTGTTTAGTAGTTTGACCTCCTTATATAGTAGAAGCTCTGTAAGTTGACCACCCAAGGGACTCTAACAAATTGGCCAACATACGGAGGTGGCCAACGTCAAGAACTAGGCCTACTGTACTGACATGTAGATGTGGTGGATGTCTGGTTTATGAAAATTCAGTCAATTTAAGGAGATGGTTGACTCTGGAGGTTCTACTGTATTTTTTCCCCTTCTGAAGGTTGTCTCTTTCCTTTGTTGATTGTTTCCTTTGCTGAGAAGAAGCTTTTAGCTTGATATGATCCCATTTGTCCAATTTTGCTTTGGTTGCCTGTGCTTTGAAGGTATCATTCAAGAAGTCTTTGTCCACGCCAATGTTTTCTATTATTAATTTCATAGTTTCAGGTCTTAAATTTAAGTCTTTAATTCATTTTGATTTTATCTTTGTATGTGGCCAGAGATAAAGGTCTAGTTTCATTCTTCTGCATGTGGATATGCAGTTTTCCCAGCACAATTTATTGAAAAGATACCACTGTATGTTCTTGATACCTTTATCTTTGAATTTACCTATAGTACCTATAGTAAATTCTATAGTACCTATAGTAAATTCAAAGATAAATTTATATATATATATATTTCTAAATTCTCTATTCTCTATTCGCAAATAGACTTTGTGTCTGTTTTTATGCCAGTGACATGCTATTTTGGTTATTATAGCTCTGAGTATAATTTGAAGCTAAGTAATGTGATTTCTCTAGTTTTGTTCTTTTTGTTCAGGATGGCTTTGGCTATTCTGGGTCTTTTGTGGTTGTGTTTAAATTTTAGCATTATTTTTTCTATTTCTGTGAAGAATGTGATTGATATTTTGATAGGAATTGCTTTGAATCTGTAAATTGCTTTGCATAGTATGGCCATTTTAATAATGTTGATTCTTCTCCATGAGCATGGAATATCTTTCCTTATTTTGTGTTCTTTTCAGTTTCTTTTATCAATATTTTATGATTTTCATTATAGAGATCTTTCACTTCTTTGCTTCAGTTTAATCCTAGGTATTTGGTGTTATTTGTTAACTATTGTAAATTGCATTATTTTTTGGTTTCTTTTTCAGATTGTTGGCATATAGAAATGCTACTGAGTTTTGTATATTAATTTTGTATCTTATAACTTTACTGAATTTGTTTATCAGGTCTCATAATCTTTTTTGTGGAGTCTTTATATTTCTCTGGATATAAAATTATATAGTGTATAAGGAAGGATAATTTTATTTCTTCCTTTCCAACTTGGATGCTCTCTATTTCTTTATCTTGTCTGAGTGTGATAGCTAGGTTTTGCAGTACTATGCTGAATAACAGTGGTGAAAGTGGGAATCCTGGTCTTGTGTTTTTTCCCCACTCAATATTATTTATAACTTTTTGACCATATTATGTAATTTTCTTTATTGTTCCACCTTTATTTCTCAAATAAGATTGGTAATTCGTCTGTAACTATATCTGAAGGGTACTAAGGAAAACCTTTTTCAATGACTGATTTTTTTCCTTCTTAATTATAAAAAGTATATGCATATGAAGGTGTCAAGAACCTTAATAAGTATGAATCTAGTAATGGACACCCATTTCTTTGAAGTAGTTCTATCACTTTTGACCACAGTTTTTTCAAAACACTTCAACTTTCAGCTCTTTATATTTCCCTTCAACTTTTAATTCTTAATCTTTAAACTGTTATTTATTGTACCGTTCAAATGTTCGATTACATAATTTAATTGCATCTTCACATCATTCTTTCTTACAAAACTAACCTTATTGATAACCATGTAGTCTTTCACATGGATTTTGTTTGCCCTATGTCCATATGTTTTGTAAAGAATACTTCTGATTCTTTTTTTTAATCTTTTCAATTTCTTTTGGAATAAATGTATATTTATGTGAATACACATAAAGAGACTTTTTGGAGATTTTAATGTGGACAGTTACAAGGTCCAAATGTTTTCTAGTGACAACTATTAACATTTTTTTTAAGTGCCTCCTTCATCTGTATACATTTAAGAAACTTATCAGCCAGGAGCTCCACACCTGATGTGGAAAGGTGAGAGAAAGACAACTGGGTAAGGATGTGAAATGGATAATATGGCATACTCTGTGCCTACATGTACACACTCACAGCTCTACAAATGACTCAAGAAAGACTCTTTATGTAGGATTTCTCACTTTGGGGCAGAAAATGGAAATGTGCCTTTTTCAAAGATTTGTTGACATTTTGAAATCTCTCTTCTACATGATGGTAATAGACGAATGGCCTTCAAAGAACCTTCATATCTCTGATAGACCTAGGTTTTTGTATATGTGATATATAGCAGTATTTGCCATGTTGTCTAAAGTTTGCTTCATTGTATGCATGAAATATTCCTCTGTTCTGTCTATGGATTTGCAATATGGCTGCTACTTGGACCTTGCTTGATCCTATCTACATCCTTGCAGCTCAAATAATGATCCCTACACAGCAGCACCGCCATAACCTTGCTGCTTATGAAAAAGGCAGAGACTCGTCTCACCTGCCTCCCGCAACTCAACCAGAGTTCGTTTCTTAACAAGATACCCTGGTGATTCATGTACACATTAAATTTGAGGACGCTGGTCTGAACTCGCTATTTTTACCTCATAACCTCCCACTTATTCTTCAGTTCATTGTTTTTAATCTGCAGCGATCTTGCGAAAGACACTAATGACCTATTAATAGCTAAACGTGCACAGTGCTTCTCAGCCTTTGTTGCGTGTTTCCAGCATGTACCATCTTGATGGTTAATCAGTTCTGTAGGCTCCATTTGGAGTTGCACTTTGAAAAGTAATTCTACTTTGTTTCACCCCAGAAAAATCCTTTTATTGGTCATTGGCTTCCTTGGCCAGAGTATATGTGGAGAGTTACCAAGTTAATAGGATTAGAAGTCCTGCCACCCTGTGACGAAACTAGGAATGTTGTAACCTGGAGTAGAAAATGTCAGGAATGCCAAGATTGTTGTTGTTAAATATCTGAAGGTTTCTGGAGGAAGAGGAATTTGGTTTTTTTTCACTATAACATTAGGAAAGCAGAAATAGAAACAATGAATGAGTAGAAGTAAGGGAGAGACAGATTTCACAGTAATCCTTCCTAATTCTCATTGCTTTTTGGTTGCAAAAAGAGAGAGAATATTGTTGTGCATACTCAAATTGGCTCCCCCCCCCCCAGGATTATATATAGATTTTTCTCTATCTTGGGTATTAGAGACCCGCATGGTTTTCTCAGTGTGGGTGGGCTGTAGCTTCTGTTAGGGTGGTTACCAGGATGCAGTCCGCTCACACCTGTCCATGATGGTTAGTGCCTTGCTGGTTCTTTTAATCTAAGAAGACCTTTGGGCAAATATCTCTGTGGGCCAGTACTTAGAGCCGAAGTCCTCAAACTTTTTAAACAGGGGGCCAGTTCACTGTCCCTCAGACTGTTGGAGGGCCGGACTATAGTTTAAAAAAAAAAACAAAACTATGAACAAATTCCTGTGCACACTGCACATATCTTATTTTGAAGTAACAAAACAAAATGGGAACAAGTACAATCACACCGCCTCATGTGGGGGCTGTAGTTTGAGGACCCCTCACTTAGAGAAACTCCTAGATCTCTGATGAAGTTGTAACTAATAGCTCATAGTCAGATCTCTCGTTATTATAGTTTAGAACATCTTCTCCAATGTTTGTCATTTTTCACAGACTTCCAAATGAACATATTTGTATTTTCCTGCCCACTCAATATTTCATGAGGTTTCTTGTTTTTTGGTTCCTTTGGTTTTGGTTCCTTTATCCCTAGTTTTTTTTTTTTCCATAAACCTAAAGAAAATTTAAGTTGAATGTTAAGCCATATACCTGCTGTATTTACCATGATTGAAATTTGTTCTGTTGAAGAAGTCAAGGATTAAGATACTAAATCATTTTAAGTATCTGATGATCCTCCAAAACTGTTGCCATCCTAATTCAGATGTCAGCGTCTCATCCTTAGCCCCATGCTACTGTCTCCTGACCTGTTTTCCTGCTTCCCATCTTCCCTCTACTTCCAGGCTGTGTTCTGAACAGCAGCCAGCATGATCCTTCACCGACTGGTGTCCTGCAAGCAAATGCCCCAGAATCAATCTGGGTTTGAGGAAGAAATTTGGAATGTGACTATGAAATCCCTGGATCATACTGACTCTCCTTGAAATTACCTAGATTAAATTACTTGCTTCAAAAAAGGACCAATATTATATGCCGTTATTGAGAATATTGTCAAATAGCACATGCAGGTTTGAACGCTTTCATGCACAGGCCTTTTTTCTCTCTGTGTAGCTGGAAAGCATTGAGTGAACAAGCAGTGTGCAGAATACCTGCAGAAAAAAATGGAGGCAAAAGCACAAGGAATGTTATTTTCAATGTCTTGTGAACAGGGTTTTGTGATTTTCATGGGCAGGGTTGTAGGTGTGCTAGGAGTCACTGCGTTCCTGTACTCCCAGCTCAAAGAAGGGGGAGAAACAGCCATTGATGGAGAGAATTTCCAGTATCCTCCATCCCTCCCACCGCTCTGGCTGCGAGTTGGCTGGCCATTCTCTTAACTCTTAGAACACCCTGACAAAACCTCTTTTCTAGGTCACATCAGTGTTATCAAAACACGTGTTCGTGTGTTGGGAGTTGCAAATCTAGGGACAACCACTTTCTTCCTGACCATTTGTGTATTGGTGAAATACATAATTAGAATTATATTTATCTCATTTTTAGCAATCTTGATATAGGAAAGGGAAAAATAGTCATCTCTTCAACCAATTGAAAGGAACTCTTCTAAATAAGATACACAATAGATGCAGAAGCTCCAATTAAATTGCTCAAGAAAACAAAAAAGATCTTTAATAACTGCCAAGTGTATGGCCTGCTGTTGCCCTGTCAGCATTCTGAACAGGAAACGACTGTGTTCCAGCCAAAGACTGCTTACACTGGTCTTCATTATAAGAGCAATTTATTTCCGTTAATGTGAAAACTGAATATTTGCTGCCAAAATTTCTAAGGAGCACAATAATGGATCAAACTGCTGAAATAAGCAATCCGTGCATTGCTACATGGCTGATGGATAAGAGGGCATCTTTAAATCAGCTTTCAAGTTCGTGCTTCTCAGTCTTCTTGGAAATTAGAATCACCTAGTTCTCAAAATCCTGATGCCTACGCCACACCCCAGACCAAGTCAATCAGGATCTCTTGGTGAGGACTCAGGCTCTTCAGAGCGCCCAGGTGATTACGGCGTGCAGCTGTGAGTCATTCTTTAAATGACTGGGCCTTGCAGCTGCACGTTGTCTCCCCAGGACTCCTGGGTGTGGGGCTCAGGAGGGGTGTGCAGGGGAGGATACCTGTGCACTTTGGGATAAGGTACCTGTTTTCTGCTCTGGTGTTGGGAGCCAAGCTGTGGTGTGCCAAGCTGTGGTGGCACGGACAACCTCAGGATAGCTGTGGAGCTCTTTGGCTTCTGTCAATGTCAGAAGTCTTCTGTATAACCCTGACACCATGAACAAAGACTTTTTGGGGTAGGAATAGTCAAAAAGATTTTTTTTTTTAAAGTAACTTATTTTTTAAGAGCAGTTTTGGGTTCACAGCAAAACAGAACAGAAGGCATAGAGAGTACCCATAAATACCTTCCCCCACATACTGTCCCCCATTACCAACCTCCCCACCAGGTAGTACACTTGGTACAATAGGTAAACTCCACGGGCTTGTAATGAGCACCCAACATTCATAGTTTGCTTTAGGGTTCGCTCTTGGTGCTGCATATCCCATTGGTTTGGACAAATGTATAATGACGTGTATCCACGAGTGTAGTAGTATTCTGTGCAGTGTAGGTCCACTGCCCTACTGTGCCCTGCCTGTTCATCCCTCTCGCCAGCCCTTGGCAACCCTGGGTTCTTTTTTATGGCATACTGTGCCATTTTTTGTCCTATAGTTGGAACCATACAGCATATAGCCTTTCATATTGGCTTTTTTCCCTTAGTAATTGTACTTACATTTTCTCCATGTCTTTTCATGGCTTAATAGCTCATTTGTTTTTAGTCCTAAAATATATTCCATTGTTTGTATGTAGCACAGTTATTTATTCCCTAAGCTACTGGAGAACATTTTAGTTGCTTCCGAGTTTTGGCAGTCATGAATGAAGTTGCTATAAACTTCTGTGTAGAGATATTTTTGAACATGTTTTCAATTTATTTAGGTAAATACCAAGGAGAACAAGGGCTGGACTGTGTGATAAAAGTATGTTTCGTTTTGTAGGAAACTGCCTGTCTTCCGATGTGGCTGTATCATTTTCAGTCCCACCAGGAATGAATGAGAGTTCGGTGTTTTGGAGTTTAGCATATTCTGATAGGCATGTGGTGATACCTCGTTGTTGTTTTAACTTGACATTTCCTAATGACAGATGATGTGGAACATGTTTTCATGTGCTTACTTGCCATCTCTCTGTCTCCGTTGGTGAGTATCTGTTCAGGTCTTTGAGCCATTCTTTAAATCTAGTTACTTTTGAGTTTTAAGGGTTCCTTGTATAATTTGGATAGCAGTCCTTTATTAGAATATATCTTTTGCAAATATATTCCCTTAGTTCATGGCTTGTCCTCTCATTCTCTAGACCAGTGGTTCTCAACCTTCCTGATGCCGCGACCCTTTAATACAGTTCCTGTGGGTCGTGACCCACCGGTTGAGAACCGCTGTTCTAGACGATGTCCCTTCACAGGACAAAAGTTTTTAGTTTCAGGGAAGTCAGTTTGTTGATTTTTTCTTTCACGGATCATGCCTTTGGTGTTGCATCTAACAAGACATCACCAAGCCCTAGGTTTTCCCCTGTTACTTCCTAGAAGGTTTATAGTTTTGCATTTTACATTTAGGTTTGTGATCCATTCTGAGTTAATTTTTGTGAAAGGTGTAAGGTCTTCTTTTTTTTTTTTTGAGCATGTGGATGTCCAGTTGTTCTAACACCATTTATTGAAAGACCATTTTTGCTCCATTCTATTTCCTCTGCCCCTTTGTCAAGATTAGTTGACTGTATTTATGTGGCTCTATTTCTGGGTTCTCTTTTCTATTCTGTTGTTATTTTAATTTATTCCTTTGAGAATACCACACTGGGTTGATTACTGCAGCTTTCTAGAAAGTTTTGACGTTGAGTAGTGTTAGTCTTCCAATTTGTTCTTCTTCAATATTGTGTTGGCTATTTTGTGCCTTCTGCCTCTCCATACAAACTTTAGAATCAGTTTGTCATTATCCATGAAATAACTTGCTGGGATTTTGAATGGGATTTTGATTGGGATCGATGTCTTGATACTATTGAGTCTTCCCATCCATGGACATGGAATAACTCTTCATTCATTTAGTTCTTTCGTCGAAATTTTATAGTTTTCCTCATATGGTTCTTGTATATATTTTATTAGATTTCTACCTACGTATTTCAGTTTTAGGGGTGCTAATGTAAATGGTATTGTGTTTTTAGTTGCAAATTCTACTTGTTTATTCCAGTTATATAGGAAAGCAGTTGACTTTTGTATGTTAACCCTGAATCCTGAAACCCTGCTATAATTGCTTATTATTAATATTAATAGTTCCAGGAGGTTTTTTCTTTGTTGTTGATTTTTTGGGGGAGGTGGAGGGGGGGATTTTTTACAGAGACAATCATGTCTTCTTTGAACAAAGTCAAGTTTTTTTTTGTTTGTTTTGTTTGTTTGTTTTTGGCCGGGGCTGGGTTTGAACCTGCCACCTCCGGCATATGGGGCCAGCATCCTACCCCTTTGAGCCATAGACACCGTCCAAAAGGCAAGGTTTTTTATTCCTGCCTTCCCTATCAGCACTCCCTCCCTCCTTTCCTTTTCATTTTATTAGCTAGGGCTTTCAGTAGGATGTTGAAAAGAAGTGGTGAGAAGGGACAATTTTGCCTTTTTCCTGACCTTAGTAGAAAAGCTAGTTTCTTACCATTAAGTATGATATTACCTGTAGGGTTTTTGTTGATGTTTGAACACCTTTCTAATAATATTTTGACACAACAGCAAATTCTGAACATCTTACTCAGTTTTCCCCAGTTATAAAGTTAGCAATTGGAAGTGGTGATTATTGATACATTCTCTATAGAATAACTGCAATTTTTCTACCACAACCTATGGATGTTTTTGTGTGTGTATAATAGTAATATATGAAAAAAAAGAAAGAAAGGAAAACACTTCATATCACCATGTGCAAGTGTTAATAACAATAGCTCATTTTAATATGAATATTTCTTTGTTGGATGTAGTTTAACTATTTCATAAATTTAACTAAGACACATTGCTAGGATCACGTTAATAGTCCATATTGATAACCAAGATAGCCTTACTGACATATGCAAGAGCATATGTCATAACAAGATGCAGTAAGAGTTAGTGGGAATTCAACACAAGGAAGTAAATAGTGGCTCCAGGAGTGAAAAAAAAATCTACCATCTTAATTTAATTCTCATTTTCAAGAAAAGTAAAAAAAAAAAAAGAAAGAAAGAAAGAAAAATGTAGCACTTGTGCAGAGTAATAGGATCCAAACACAGGGCAGAACATTTCTCCTTAGGTGTTCAGCCCCAAGCTGCTTCTGAGAAACCTGGTTGGTTTGTGACAATGGGCACAAAGGGAAGGTGAGGAGCAGTGCAAGAAAATAACGTGCGTCGTACTTTTTCTAAAAGCAAAGTCACATAAACACTTACTCAGGAATCCTAGGAAAGATATCATCTGGCCAACAGCAGGATTATGGATGGTGGAATTTCAGATAATCTTTTCTTCATTGTCTCAATCCTGCTCTTAAATAAATCACAAGAGAATAGAAAGCTGAGGAGAACATAGCCTTTCAGATTTGGCCCCCTGGTTTAAACCAGCCCCCAACGAGTATTTGGGATTTTAGTCCAGGATTCAGAGCTCATGTGATGTGTATTATAAAACCAACTCTGACTTCCTCTTGTGTAAAAGAAAATGTGACTTGGCATGAGTATTTTTAGTAAGAAATGGTATGTAAACAGCAGAAACCCGAGAAGACAAAAAAGATAAGACTTCAAGGAAGAGGTAGACTTTGAAAATAGAAAACCAGTATTAAAGGTAAGAGTGAGAAAGTAAAAAAATGGAAAAAAACCTCCATCTCCACCTCCCAAACACTCACACAAAGAAAAGGACCAAAGAAAAGATGAAAAATTCTAGCAAAATTAAATGCAGTTTTCCTGGCAGAGGTAAGGGCTGAATGAAGATCAAAAGCTTCCTGATTCTCCTCCATGTCATTCATGAAATTCTCATGACCTTGCCTGGGAGATTTGGAAGAAGCAGCTCATATCTGAAAGTAATTTGAACAACATTACAGGGCTGAGGTCTTCATCTTGTGAAAGCTCCAGGATTGAGCCTCCTGGGACAGCAGTATAAGGTGGGTTCCTGTGAGTTTTTCCGCCGCTACAGGCCCTGCTGCCCAGGGAAGGGATCGAGTGATGTGGGAACTGCCCCTTGTTCAGGGGCCAGCCAGGACATGTACCAGAAATGGTAGAGGAATCATAGACAGACTGTGAGAATGGGCATCTAGCACTGGTGGAAGCAAATGTGGTAAGTATGCAGCTGGCCATTCCTGTACCTTCTGAGGGCTTGCTGTTAGTTGCCCTGGTCTGCCCCCCTCCAACCTCCACTTAGTTACTACAAATGTGGGTTGTGTCCACAGGGTCTAGGATCTCTCTTGAAGATGCTCTTTAAGTAGAGATTTTGTCAAGGCAACCAAAAGGGTGTGTTAAGAAGACTGAAAATCATTCGACTGATTTTACGCTTTCTGTTTATCAAATAAGAGTGCAGGAAGCTGAGTCTACAAGTCATTGACAGCGTCCTATGGTGGGAATGAAGGGTGAGGGGCCCCAACTCATTGCTCACTCTCTGGTCACAGCTACTGTTCACCTGGGTGCAGTGTTGTTATGTCCTTTCTGTGACAGGGACTGCTGTTACTCTGAGTTGACAGAAGAGGAAGTAGGTGCCTGGGTCCCCAATACTGGGCTCTGCACAGAGCCAGCGTGGGTGTGGGCTGCCTGGCTCCGGCCAGCTACACCCCACCAGGCAGAGGTGCACGGTGGCTGTTTGTGATGCCTGGTCAGATGCCTGGTCAATGCTGACTACTGACAGGCCATGTTCACCTCCATGTCCCTATGTCCAGGGAGCCCCGCCAACTACAAAATGCCCCACATGTTAGCCTTATCCTATTTTTACCGCTGTTCGCATTTGCTTTTTGTCTGGTTAGTTGGCTACTCTGATCAGCCCCTGGCCTAGTGCTTAGTAGGGATTTCATGCACATTTGTTTAACTGGTGACTGAGCTGGTCACCGGTGTGTTGGAACTGGTGTTGTACAGGTTCCCTCAGTCTGCCAGCGTTGGCCTGGAGTTCAGATACACATGGTGCCTTAGCTGTTCCCACCATTTAAGTTCATTAGCTCTTTTTGTTTCTGATGGTGAATAAACATACAGAAACAAATGCTGAAAATTCAGGAGCTAGATTGCTGTCCTTGAAATGAATTCATTTTGTTAATGCCTTTGGCAGATCTGCGTTCCTGTCCTTACTGCCTCTGAATGCTCTGTTGCTGTGGTGATGATCTGTGGACTTACCTTGTAAGCTAAATGCCAGCTGGAAGACTCTTCTGCTATTATTCAGAGGCCTTTCCTATCTGTTGTTTTTTGTTTGTCTTTCTGCTTTTAGCGGGTGAATTAAAAGTTGTCTTCATACTATCAAATGCCTCCTCTGCAGGGCGTTTCGGTTCAACTTCGAGTTACTCTGCATGTGCAGCCAAGTGGGTCCACAGCTACAGCATCCTGAGTAGAGGGAGGTTGGCCAGGAAGAGCAACTGAAATTCCCCTGGGACCCAGGAAGCAGGGGAGCCAAGTGATAGGCAGAGGAAGAGGATGCATTCAGTAGTGCAAGCGAGAATGTTTAAAGGCAGAATTAAAATAGCTGTCCTTGTAATAGGGGGAAAAAAGTTTGTACTGAAAAGAGTTTCCCAAAAATGGTTGTGCAATTTGTATGTTTTTTTGTACGAAGACCAACTGGACAGGGCGACACGCCTTTCCTCCTTCAGTGGGTGGTGGTTTACGTGTCCACTCTCAGTGGCAGGGCAGTTTCTGTGGCAGAAAGAAACTCCTGTACAAAGCAATCGCAGAACAGCTAGCAATGCCCTTCCCTCAAGGTCTCTGCATATTGTAGTGTTTCTCAAGGTTTGCTTTGCAACCATTGCCCCTGCAGGGCCTTCCCTGATACCCCTTCAAAATGAGTCACTCCTTGTTCTCTGCTCCCATGGAACGTTTGCATATATTTCATTGGCTTTGCATTTCGCAGCTCATGTGTCCAGTTGTAGCAATGAACGATTATAGGCCATGAAAGGTTGGGTGCTGATTTCTTCAACCTCTTCACACTACTTTGCACAGAATAGCTAATAAATGTGTGTTAAACACGTGTGAAAACAGAGTAAAGGGAACAGTTCTGCAGTGCTGTGATGAATGGGACTGAAGCCAAGGTTAAGAAACCTGAGCAGCTTGCTCTGTAGTGTGGTAAGAAACTCCTGAAGGGCTCCGTGGAGAGGTAACTTAGTGTGTAATACATGGAAGGGGCTGCCCTGTCATTTCCTCCCTGGTCTCTTGTGTCTGTGGGCGGGCTGATCCCATTTTCCCTTTCTTTCTTCCCTGTCTTCATCTTTGTGTGGCTCCATCTTTTAGGTGAAAAGACAGCACCTTTTAAAAGTGACATTTGTATAATCGCGTTTAAGTGATATACATACATAATTGATTTGTCACATTGAAAAACAACAGTATTAACTTTCCTAGAGAGTAAGTAAACTCCTTAAGACTGATAATGTTTTACTTGGTAGAAAGAAATAAAAGAAGAACCAGACTCTTTTGTTACAGTCAGTTAAGGCCAGCCACCTAAATCTGTCAGCAAGAAAAAGAATGGTTTCAATCCTGCCAATTCAATTGCCTCTAATAGATCATCTTCAGGAAAAGAGTTTTAAATGACTTGTTGGACTCAAATGAATGTCAACGTGTAAGTGAGGAATGAAATCATTACTGGCAGAGTCGTATTTGTACATCTGTTGTAACAGTAGAATTACAGATGCTGGGAGAAGAAGACATGTAAGCTAGAACCTTTTGAATAAATGTAATTATTTACCGGTGTTGAAAGGGAGTTTGACAGAGTAGAAAGAAAGAAAGACAGAAAAGGCATGGCATATAGCATCTCTTAGAGACGTTGATGAATCCTGACTCTGGGAGAAGGTTCCATTTGTTGACACAGTAAGAATCCTGGAGCATGGTGGCACTGCCGGGCATTCACCCACACTTCTTAGATCCAGTTGGGTTTATGAGTACAAGAGATGACAGCAATGAATGCAAGGAGAAAACCTTCCAAACTGGCCCCCTCACTGGGCTGAGCAACAGTTTCTGGCGAATAAGTCGTGTGTGGCTGGATTGCATTTATTTTACTCCCTATTTTCTTTCTGCCACAGGAATGGTATAGGTTTGTAGTATTTACTTCTTATCATTAAATTTCTATTGCATGAGAAATAACACTCTTTTTGATAAAGAATACATTTACCGTGTGGTGCCTGACACTATCACTCATTTTTTTTGTCGTCGTTGTGCATAGGATTAAATTACTATGCTATATCTTTTTTTCTGAAAGATAAGGGTTTCTACCACAGTATCTTATCACACTTAAAATAATTCATTTCTTAATATCATCAAATATCATATCACTTTTCAAAATTTGAATTGTCGTGTAAATGCCATGATTTTTTTAAAAGTTGTTGTGCAATCTGAATTAGGTTCATACATTGCAATTGTAAGTCTCTCTGCATCCACCAACCTCCCCCCCCCCCCATGTTTTCGTTCAGGAAACCAGATCATTTTTCCTATAGAATTTTCTGGAGTCTGAGTTTTGCTGATTATGTTTCATATATTGCTTCAGTAACTATTAATGTTTATGTGGACATAATACACATAAACTATAGTTATTTCCTTAGCTAGAGTGATAAAAAAAAAAATCTTCTCTTAATAATAACAACCTGAAACATGAAAGAAGCGGCCACAGCTGTTTTTGCTAGAGAATGCCAGTGGGTCATGTAAAAGTTCTCCCTGGCCACTTTCTGCTGTTTCTCTGTGAAGAAGTTGAAGGCATAGGATAGGTGTTAGGTGAGGCTGTGTCCCTCAGGATCACATCTCTGAGGAACAATTAGATGCTCGTCAAAACTGATCACAGACCAGCTCCTAAGATCTTACATAACTTACCAAGTGCCAATTAAATGAGGCAGATTATTGGTTTGGGTCAAGAAAGAGGATGCTTGTGTAAGATTCTTACAGTGACAAAGGGCCATTCTGTGTGCTTGGGAACTTCACTGAAGCATGAAGCTTTGGTGATTTAATTAAAGGTAAGTATGAGAGACTGAAAAAACAAATGACATGGACCTCAACCACAATGCGAACTGTAATAAACTCAAGGAAAGACTGTTCAAATATTCATGAATAGCTCTTTCAGTATCTAGTGAAAATGGATTGATTAATTAAGGGCTGAAATCTATTATATCAAATGAGTTTACAGAGATCTAAATTCCTGTAGTCTCAAACCCATTATACCTTTAGGAAATAATAGTTTCATGGAGAAAAATAATTTGCAACGGTGATATAGAGTCTTTGCACATCAAGTTAAGGATCTTGAGATGACATAATCCTGGATTATCTGGGCAGACCGTAAATGCCATCACAGATATTCTTTAAGATAGTTCAAGTGGCTCACACCTGTCATCCTAGGACGCTGGGAAGCGGAAGCTGGTAGATTGATTGAGTGCAGGATTTCAGTACCAGCCTGAGTGAGAGCAAGACCCCATCTCTAAAAATAGCTGGGCGTTGTGGGAGGCTGAGGCAGGAGAATCACTTGTGCCCAAGAGTTTGAGGTTGCTGTGAGCTATGATGCCAGAGAACTCCACTGAGGGTGATAACGTGAGTCTCTCCCCCCCCCCAAAAAAAAGACAGTTCAAGGGGAATTTGACACCATAGACACATACAGGAATGCTGAAAACTGTGGGGATCTCGAAGAGGCAAGGCTCTCCTAGAGCCTCTGGAGGTAGCATAGCGCTGGCCTTGCCTACGCTTCATTTCAGATTTTTGGCCTCCAGAATTGTGAGAGCATTAATTTCTGTTATTTTAACGCATTGTTTGTGGCAATACAGCCCTCTTTTAACATTCTGGGAAAATTATTGACCAAAAATGAGTTACTTTTCACAAAATTAACAGGCTTGAATAACCAGCACCTAAAGCAAGAAGCAGAACCTATAGTACCCTAGAAAGTCCCCTCAAGTTCCCTTTTAGACACTATCTATCCTCCCCAAAGTATCTGCTATTGTGACTTTCAACTTCACCGACTCCTACAGTACCTACCCTTTTGTATCTGGATTCTTTATCTCAACAGTATGTTTGTGACTTTCATCCACGTTGTCACTTGTGGTTGTAGATTTTTCGTTCTCATTGCTGTATAGTTTCCATTGTCTCTATAGAGCTAACTTTTTGATTTCTTCTGCTGTTGATGGTTTACAAATAGTGTAGTCAGGGACATTTATTCATTGTTTTTTGGTGAACTTATATCTGCGTTGCCAGTGAGTATATAACGAGGGGGATTCTGGAGTCCTGGAGTCTCTTTTCTTTCTATACTTTCTAACTTGATAATCTCATCAACACTCACAACTTCAGTGGATCACCCATCACTGTGACTTTTAAATTTGTCTGTTTCTGATCTTTCTCCTGAGATTCCAAAGGACAGCTGTCAGTTACATATTCATAGACATACCTCTGTAATGGTTAGTGCATCCCAATCCAAATTCAAGTGTCTACCAGGAAAAAATAATTTCTCCTCTGTGCCCTTATTATATTAATGGCAAATCATCATCCTTAATCGTCCATGTTCAAATCAGAATCATCTCTGATTCTTTCTTCACTTGCACCTGCCAAGTCCCTTAAGCATATTGACACTCCCCTGGCCCCAGGGCTATCTGTGTTGGTTTCTGGGCATAGTGTCTATTCTTTTTTGGGGAACTCCTGAAGGAGGCCATGCCTCCAGTCGGTGTACTATGTCATCCATCCACAAATTCTAGATGGTCTTTCCAAAGCAAAACTTCGATCCTGCCGCACCCCTTCTCAAAACTCAGTGACATTGATAGATACATCCATTGATTATTGAATCAAGTCAAAATTCTTCATGTTGGCTTTTTGTGCTTCCATAGATTTGACTTCAGCATCATTTCTGTCAGAAATTGTTCATATGCGGATTTACCAGGAGGTTTTGAACTATATAATAGCATTGTCTTCAATAACATTTTTATGATAAACTGCTCCAAGGGCCTCCTCTGAGCATTTCTTGTCATGGCTGCCCATAATTTACCTTTTTTTTTTTTTTTTTTTGAGGCAGAGCCTCAAGTTGTCACCCTGGGTAGAGTGCTGTAGCATCATAGCTCACAGCAACCTCCAACTCCTGGGCTCAAGCGAGTCTCCTGCCTCCACCTCCTAAGTAGCTGGGAGCTACAGGCGCTGGCCACAATGCCCGGCTATTTTTTGGTTGCAATCGTCATTGTTGTTTGGCGGTCCCGGGCTGGATTCGAACCCGCCAGCTCAGGTGTATGTGGCTGGTGCCTTAGCCGCTTGAGCCATAGGCGCTGAGCCTGATTTACCATTCTTTATGACTTTCTTGTACCACTGTACCCCACATTCAAGTAATCCTTACAATAGTTTGGTATGGTAAATGCCTATGTTATTATTTCTGAAGAAATATAGTTGAAGAAACCAAAGTGCAGAGAATTTAAGATATTGCCTAAGGTCCTCTATCCAGAAACTTTACTAGGAGTCAAATGCTGGAAATCCAAAAACAGTTTGTCTGACATCTGCATATTCATCACTCTGGAGGTGGGAAGGTTTCCTTTTCAGCTTTTCAGCTCTGCTGTGCGCTTTGCTGAGGCTGCATCTCTCTGACAGAGCCGTGTTCCCGGCATTCTGGGCACCTGTGATGGGTGTGTGTTCTTTCCCTCACGATCTCTAAAGCTATAGTGTCACGAGTTGAGCTCTGGCAGCTACTGCCTGGACGTGCGTGCGTGGGGACTTCAGTTCTTGTAACACCCGTCTTGGTTTGGGGGGGGGGGGGGGGGGGGGGGGGGGGGGGGGGGGGGGGGGGGGGGGGGGGGGGGGGGGGGGGGGGGGGGGG
>CAUYPK010031125.1:0-20259 GCA_963574355.1 Loris lydekkerianus
GGAAGAAAAAGTATCCAATGTACTCACCCCTACTATGAAACTAATTTAGGGCTTTCACATGAATGCTGTAACCCATTTGCAACCTAGGAATAGGGGGAAGGGGGAAAGGGAGGGGAGGGAGGGGGGAGGTGGGTGGAAGGATGGGTATTGGTGAGAATACACTTGTGGTGCATCTTACAATGGTATATGTGAAACTTAGTAAATGTGGAATGTAAATGTGTTAACACAGTAACTGTGAATTTGCCAGGAAGGCTATGTTAACCAGTGTGATATAAACGTGTCAACTGGTCTGTGAATCTAGTGTATGAGGCCCCATGATCATACCAATGTACATAGCTATAATTTAATAAAAAATAAAAATAAATAAAAATAAATTAAAAAAAAAAGAATATGTTTATTTCATATAGTAGGTGTCCCACTGAAAGTCTTCTCTCAAAATCTGGTTAGGCAATGTGTCCAGTAGTTTACTATGTACCTGCAATTATTTCTTTGGATTCTGGAAATTGTGAGCCACTTGGAAAATTCCTACAATTCTGACCTCCAGACCAGCTGTGTCCAAACTTTTGTCTATTTGCCACATAGGAAGTAGAAGAGTTTTTTGGAGCCACAAGATCAATACACAATGACAAATTAAACCTGATAACCAAGAAAGATTTGTGGGCACAATTGTGATGATATCTGCTTCCAGAAATATGCAAATTAGTCCTGAAATAATCCCTATGTGTCACCACAGCCTAAAGATTGGCCAATCCTCAAAGACCTGATAAGGTCATTTCTTAAGAAAAGCTCAATGAATTTTGCGATGCATAACTACAATATTTGGTTGTACTGAGATGCCAAGATGGGCTGATCCCTGGAGCTCAGGGTTTGGAGACAAGGCTGAGCAACAGTGAGATACACTTTCATTCAGAAAATCAGTAAAACAAAGAGTTGGGTTTTTGAAAAAATAAATGAAAGAGAGAAAACTTTGGCCACAGTAACTAGAAATAGAAGAGTAAAATATCTTGTAACCTCAATCAGAAATGATAAAAGAGAAATTACAACTGATGCCACAGAGATACAAGAGATCATCACTGAATAATACCAGAATCTCCATGCCCAGAAATTTGACAATGTAGAGGAAATTGATCAATATCCATGGATAAGGAAGAAATGGAGCTCCTCATCCAGGTGGCTTCACACCAGAATCTATCAAATCATCAAGGAAGAGCTTATTCCAGTACTGCAGAAATTATTCCACAAAATTGAGGAGGAATGAATCTTCCCCAAAATGTTTTGGGAGGCAAACATCACCCTGATACCAAAATCAGAAAAACACATAACTAAAAAGGAGAATTTGACCAATTTCACTACGAATTCAGATGCAAAAATTATCAACAGAATTTTATCAAATTGATTCAGCTTATCATTAAAAAAGCCAGACATCACTATCAAGTAGGTGTCATCCCAGAGATGCAAGGCTAGATTAACACACACAAGTCCATAAATGTTAATCATTGTATTAACAGAAGCAAATACAGAGACCATATGATCCTCTCAATAGATGCAGAAAAATCATTTGATAAAATACAGAATCCTTTTCTAATTAGAACACTGAAGAGTATATGCATACAGGGCACATCTCTGAAATTGATTGATGCTATCTATGACAATCCAACAGCTAATATTTTACTGAATGGAGTAAAACTGAAAGCTTTTCCTCTTAGAAGTAGAACTAGACAAGTTTATCCTCTGTCACCATTATGATTCAAGACAGTACTGGAAGTTCTAGACAATACAATTAGGCAAGACAGCCAAATAAAGGGCATCCAAATGGGAGCAGAGGAGGTCAAACTCTCCCTCTTTGTTGACAATATGATCTTATACATAGAGAACCCCAAATACTCAACCACAAGACTTTTGAAAGTCACAAAAAAATACAGTGAAGTCTGAAAGTATATAGTCAATGTCCACAAGACAGTTGCCTTTGTATATACCAATAACAGTCAAGATGACAAGTGAATTAAGAATACAACTACCTTTACCATAGCTTCAAATAAAATGAAATATTGAGGAATATTTGTAACAAAGGTGGTGAAAGATCTCTATAAAGAAAATTATTAAATTATAAGAAAGGAAGTAGCAGAGGATATTAACAAATGAAAGAACATACCATACTCGTGGCTGGGAAGAATCAACATTGTTAAAATGACTGTACTTCCCAAAGCAATGTACCTATTCAATGCCATACCTATTAAGATACCAACATTGTACTTTCAAGATTTGGATGAAAATGATTATGTATTTTGTATGGAACTAGAAAAAAACCCATGTAACTAAGACAGTTCTGGGTAATAAAAACAAAGCTGGGGGCATTACCATACCAGATTTTAGACTATACTACAAACCCATACTTGTCAAGAGAGCATGGTACTGGCACAAAAATAGAGACATAGACATTTGGAATCAAATAGAAAACCATAAAATGAAGCTAACATTTTACCACCATGTAATCTTTGATAAACCAAACAAGAATATACCTTGGGGGAAAGACTGTCTATTAAATAAATGGTGCTGAGAGAACTAGATATCCACATATAAAAGACTGAAACTGGGCCAACATCTTTCTCCACTCAGAAAAATTTATTCAAGTTGAACAAAGGACTTAAATTTAAGGGATGAAACAATAAAAATCCTCAAAGAAAGCATAGGAAAAACACTGGAAGATATTGGCCTAGGGAAAGACTGTGGCAATTGGAACAACAACAAAAATAAACAAGTGGGACTTACTTAAACTGAAAAGCTTCTGTATAGCCAAAGAGACTATAACCAAAGAAAATTGACAATCTACACAATGGCAAAGAAGATTTGCATAGCTTGATAACTAGGATATAAGGAGAACTCAAATTAATCCAGAAGAAAAAAGCCAACAATCCCATATATCAATGGGCAAGAGACATGAATAGATTCTTCTCTAATGGAGACAGACAAATGGCTAACAAACATATGAAAAAAAGCTCATCATTCCTAATTTTTGGAGAAATTCAAATCAAAACCACCCTGAGATACCATCTAATTCTAGCGAGAATGCCCTGCATCCCCAAATCTCAAAAATGCAGATGCTGGCATGGATGTAGAAACAGGGAACACTTTTATGCTGCTGGTGTGACTGCAAACTAATACAACTCTTTTGTAGGGAAGTAGGGAGAACCCTCAAAAAACTCAAGGTAGACCTCCCATTTAATCCTGAAATCCCATTACTGGGCATCTAACCAGAAGGGCAAAAATCCTTAGGACACTTGCACTAGACTGTTTATTGCAGCTCAATTTACAATAGCCAAAATGTGGAAACAGCCTAAATGCCCACAAACCCAGGAATGGATTAACAAGCTGTGTTTTACATATACAGCATGGAATAATATACAATCATTAATAAAATGGAGACTATATCTCCTTTGTATTAACTGGGAGGGAAGTGGAATACATTGTTTCTTGCTAAAGCATAACAAGAATGGAGAAGCATGAATTTTATGTACTCAATTTTTATATGAGGACAATTAATTACAATTAATTTACATGGTGCGGGTGGGGGAAGCGGAGAGCAGAGAGAGAAAGAAGGATGGAGGTGTGGGAAAGACAGAGAAGAGAGAGAGATTTGGGGAGGGTGGTAAGGTCTTGGTGTGTGCCACAACTTTTGGGGACAAGACAAGATTGTAAGAGGGACTTTACATAACAAATACAATCAGTGTAACCTGGTTTCTTGTATCATCAATGAATCCCATACAATATTGCTCAACTGGCAAACCTGGTAATAAATCCCATTTTGGATACGGGTATAAAATTTTTTGTAAGCTATCAGACTTTTCCTACACCAATACAGTATCTGTCTTATAGATTGGCTACTGCATTTCCCCATTTGCCCCAGAAAAATACATTGTTACCATCATAGCTCAAGGAAATGCAAGCAGCTAAGCTCAAGTCATCCTCCTGAGTCTATGCTTCTGAGCAACTGAGAGTACATGCACATACCACAACTGTTGGGGAAGTTTACCACTTATTTCATGGACAAGTCAGGTCTAACTATGTTACTCATTCTTATCTGAAATCCCTTAGCTTCCAGTAATCTTCCTGCCTAGGCCTCAGAGTTTGTTGGGATTATAGGTGTGAGCTATGGTGCTCATCCATGCTTATGTTTTGGTGAGGGTTTTTCTCGATAATCCTCATACATAAAAGCCAGTAGATTACAAAATAAGAACTCTATTCAGATAAAATTTATAACACTCCACAATTCAAACATTTCAAGTATAGAGTTTAAGACTACACATTCAGGGATGACTTTTATAGTTTGTTTGTTACTAGAGAAGTTTCCACAGGTGTAGAGGAGAGAGATAGAGGAAAGAAAGGAATGAAGAAAAGAAAGGAATGGAGAGAGCAAGTGCACAAGAGAGAGAAAATTGTAAGAAGGAAGGATCAAGTGAGGTAGGGGAAAAGGCAGGGAGGAAAAAAGGGAAACAAAGAAAGAGAAAATGACTAAACTTGGTGGCTCACACCTATAATCCCAGCCCTTTGGTATGCTGACATGAGCATAGTTCTCAAAAAGCAGGGTGCTTAGAATGAACTGAGCAAGTGTCAGACCCTGTCTCTACTAAAAAGTGAAAATCATTTAGCAATTGGGACAGGGACCTGTAGTCCTAGCCACATGGCAGTCTCAGGTATGAGGACTATCTGAATCCTGGAGTTTTAAGTTGGTATGATCTACGCTGAGGCCACAAAAATCTAGCCTTGGTCACATGAGGAAACCCCTCTCAGAAATATCCATACACACACACATGCACAGACAAAACAACAAACCAACTAACAAAGATTTTCATCTTCTAAAAAGAACAGAATTACCTTGATGGTTCAAGCAAAGTAGACATTGTTAAGACCTGTGACTATAACCAGATTGAGGCTATAGTCAGGCACAGTAAATTTCTAAGCCTCTCTCAAGTGGAATTTTTGTGGTAGGTGTCAAACAGGATCTTGAAATAGTGTTCAAGGGGCGTTGCGTGTGGCAAATTGAGTAGGTTGCAGGCCCTATATAAGAGGGTGGTGAGTTCAAACCTGACATAAGCCAAACTGTCAAAAAAAAAAAAAAAAAATCTGAGGGCAATTGCCTGTGGCACAAAGAGGTAGGGTGGTAGCACGATATATCAGAGATGGCCGGTTCATAGACGGCCCTCTCCCAAAACGGCAAAATAAATAAATAGGTGTTGTTTTGGGCTCTTGTAGTCACTGTTACTCTGGAGGCTGAGGCAAATGAATCGCATGAGCCAAGGAATAGAATCTTGTTGTGAGCTGTGATGTCACAGCACCCAAATAAGAGTGACAAAGTGAAACTCTGTCTCCAGAGAAGAAAGAAAAAAAAGCCAAAAACAAATACCATCTTACTTAAGTGACTCCATGAAGTTATGTCAGCTGTGATGCTGCCTGAGACACACTGCTGTACAAAATCTCAATGGTGTCAGTTTAGTACCAAGAATCTCAACAGTGAATAGAATTAATAAGGCATAAATGGGAGATCACGTCTCTGTCTGTGGATAGAAAGGTAAAAACTGTCCTGGTTTATCTCTTGAGGGATACCAGCTGAAGTGAGCAGAAAAAGCCATTTAATATCTTTGACCAGAGGACTGGATCCCAGGACATTACAGGATGAAGTCACTACATGGTCACTATGGATGACATCACAATGGGTGATGCCCTGGGTTACCATGTTTATGCTTAACCTTATTCCTGCTAAGCATGTGTGGTGGCTATCCTTGTCTGTTGTTGGGTCCAAACTGTTAAAGAAGAGTGAGGTTCTGTTCCCTACACACAATTCCTGCTTCCAGAAGTTTGTACATCTGGCCAAGGCTTTCAACAAGCTACTGTAAGAGTATGGTTTATATCTATTGCGCCCTGGGATGTACACACCAAAAAAAGAGTACAAAGATAAGACAATAATTTCACAGAACTGACAGGTACGTCACACAATTCTCAGTTCAACTTTTCCTGAGATTTTGTTTCTTTCTCTCGTATAGGCTTGTTTCAGATGGTAGGTGTCCTACTGAGGGTCCTCTCTCAAAATCTGGTTAGGTAGTGTTTCCAGCAGTGTACTCTGTACCTTCAGTTATTTGTTTTGATCATGGGAAATATCAGTCTATCTGGAAAGTTTCAACATTCCTGATCTCTGTGTGAGGTGTGTACAAACTTTTGGTTACTTGGCCACATAGAAAGTAGAAGAGTTATTTTGGTCCACACATTCAATACACACTCACTTATGAAATCTGAAAAGCAAGAAAGAGATGTGGACATAACTTTTTTGATGTCTTCCACCACGAATATGCAAAACAGTTCTGACATATTCACTATGTGTCACCAGTATTTGAGGATTGGACACTACTCAAAGGCACTCACAGCCTGTTAATTAGAGCTCAATGACTTTTGCCTCAAAGGAGTATAATATTTAGTTGCACTCGGAGGCCAAGCTTGGATGATCTCTTGAGCTCATGGGTTGCAGACAAGGCTGAGCAACAGCAAGACAACTTCAGTTCTGATTATACACCTGGTTTGTACTAAAATAGCAAAGGTTGTCAAGGACTGTGGTCCTTGCTTTTATTTCCAGCTATTCCAGAGTCTGATGCAGGAGAATCCCTTTATCTCAAGAGTTGAATGTTCCTATATACTAGGCTGATGCCATGTTAGTCTGGCCTATGCAACATGGTGAGTGACTGTCTCATGGAAAATAAAGAGGGAGAAAGAAAGGAAGAAAAAAAAGAAAAGATGGAATGAAGGAATGAAGGAAGGAAGGAAGGAAGGAAGGAAGGAAGGAAGGAAGGAAGGAAGGAAGGGAGGAAAAAAATAAATAAAGAGAAGAAAGAGAAAGAAAGAAAGAAAGAAAGAAAGAAAGAAAGAAAGAAAGAAAGAAAGAAAGAAAGAAAGAAAGAAATTTAGTAGACACAGTTTATAAGAGGCAAAGTACAAAAAGAGGTCAGTATGTAGATGGCTATAGGACTACATAAATGAGGAGATTTATTGTGGCAATGAGTCAGGACAAGTGGGTTTGGGTTTGTTTAGTTAGGATATTTCCAGTTGATCTGATGGGTAGTTGTTCTCCAGAGGTGTCTGGTTTCTGGGTTTGGACTGATTGGGGAAAGTGAATATTGGCCAAATTTGAAGGAGTTCAACAGAAAATGTGGAGGGTATCATCTGGATCTTTAGGGTGTGTATGATAAGGCTGATTTGAGAAAATTATTCATTGTGTGTGAAGTTTCCAGTGACTACAATACTCTAGAATATCAGGTGGTGCTTCAGCCATGAGTAGGGTGCTGGCCTGTGTTCTGGAGGTGGTGGCTTCAAACCTGACACTGGACAAAATTTGAAAAAAACCAATATTTTAGAATATCAATGGTTCAGAGGAAATTAAAGTGCAAATGGTTGGTTAATAGAAATTGTAGGAAACAATTTCCTTATGAAAAATAAGTTCTCTAGTTGATATCTCATCTGGAGAAAAAAATTATAACTCTAGATCAGTGGTGAGAAGTAAAAATGAGGGGTAAGTTCCCTGCCAATGTTTTTCTCCATTTATGTAATGAGATACAGTCTCATTTTGTTGTCCTCAGTAATTAGTTAGTTCCACCTATTCCAGAAAATATGTTCCAGCTCCATCCATGTAATCATGAAAGTGGTAAAGTCTCCATCTGTTTTAAGGCTGTCTAATATTCCATGGTGTATATATGTCACAATTTCTTAATCCATTCATGTGTCAATGGACACTTGGATTTCTTCCATGACTTAGCAATTATGAGTTTGGCTACAACAAACATTCTGCTGCAAAGATCATTGTTATTTCATGATTTTTTATTACTCTGGATACATAACTAATAGAGGAATTAAAGGATCTATGGCAGGTCTATTTTTAGATCCCTATGTGATCTGCGAAAAGAGTACATTAGATAGTATTTTCACCCACAGTGCAGATGTGTTCCTTTTTTCCCCACATCCATACCAACATCTATGGTTTTGGTATTTGTGATGTGGACTCTTCTTACTGGAGTTAGATGATATCTCAAAGTGGTATTGATTTGAATTTCTCTGATGATTAAGGATGAAGAGCATTTTTCCATGTGTCTGTAGGCCATGCACCTGTCTTCTTCAGAGAAGTTTGTCTTCAAGTCCCTTGCCTACACTGAAATGGGATGACTTGTTCTCTTCTTACTAATATGATTGAGTTCTCTGTGGATCCTTATTGTAAAACCTTTGTCAGAGACATAACCTGCAAATATCTTCTCCTATTCTGAGGGATGTCTGCTTGCTTTTAATGTGTTGTTAGCTGTGCAGAAGCTTTTTAGTTTGATCAGATCCAAGTAATGTATTTTCTGTGTTGCTGCAATTGCCTAGGGGTTCTTCTCAGAAAATATTCACCCAGGCTGATTTTCTCAAGTGTATTACCTGTATTTTCTTCTAGTATTTTTGTAGTTTCATATATTAAGATTAAATCTTAAATCCAGTGAGAGTCTATCTGAGTTAAGAGTGAAATGATGGGTCCAGTTTCTGTCTTCTACAGGTCGACAGCCAGTCACCCAGCACCATTTTTAAATAAGGCGTCTTCTCCCCCACTGAATATTTTTATTTGGCTAATGGAAGATTAAATGAAAGTAAGTAGCTGGGTTCATCTCTTGATTCTCTTTTCTGTTCCATGTATGTACCTCTCTGTGTTTGTGCCAGTACCATGCTGTTATGATCACTATTATTTTTAGTATAGTCTGAAGTAAGGTAGCATGATTTCTCCTGATTTGTTGTTATTTCTGAGTAGTGTCTTGGCTATTTCATTTTTTTTCATATTCCAAATAAACAAAGTAGTATTTTTTTGAGGTCTTAAAAATATGACAGTGGTGGTATAATAGAGATTGTATTAAAATTGCATATTTCTTTTAGTAGTATGGACTTTTTAAACAATGTTGATTCTTCCCAGCCATTACCATGGTATTTTTTTCAATTTCTTAACATCTTAAGCTGTTTCTTTTCTTAGAGTTTCATAGTTCTGTTTATAGAGATCTTTTACTTTCTTTGTTAGGTATACTCCAAAACATTTAATCTTCTTTGGCAATACTGTGAAAGGAATAGAGTCCTTGACTCTTTTTCTAGCATTACTATTGGTGTGTATAAAGGCTGCCAATTTGTGAATATTGATTTTGTA
This sequence comes from Loris lydekkerianus, assembly GCA_963574355.1. Classification (NCBI taxonomy): domain Eukaryota; kingdom Metazoa; phylum Chordata; class Mammalia; order Primates; family Lorisidae; genus Loris; species Loris lydekkerianus. Next base: position 9,197 of record CAUYPK010031125.1, read on the forward strand.
ACCTGAGACCCTGCTGTACTCCAAGATCTCTTTTAAGAATTTTGTAGTTGAATTCCTGGGTTGTTTTTGATAGACAATCATATCTGTGAAGAGTGCAAGTTAGATCTCTCCTAACCCTATATGTGTACAACTGATAGCTTTTACTTGCTTGATTGCTATGGCTAAGACTTCCATGGCAATGATAAAAAGGAAAAACAATGGGAAACCTTGCCTTATTTCTGATCTGAGTGGAAATGATTTCAATTTAACTCCATTCTATACAAAATTGGCAATGTGTTTGCTGTGGATGTCCTGTATCAGTTTAAGAATTGTCCCTCCTGTACCTATTTCTTTGTTTTGTTTATTTTCTCCTTTCTTTCTTTCTTTCTTTCTTTCTTTCTTTCTTTCTTTCTTTCTTTCTTTCTTTCTTTCTTTCTTTCTTTCTTTTTAGTAGTGACAAAGTCTTAATCTCTCACTCACTCTTGGTAAATTGTGTTGGCATCCTGTAGCTCACATCAACCTCCAAATACTGGACTTAGGTGATTTTCTTGCCTCAGCCTCCCAACTACCTGAAACTACAGACACATGTCAAAATGCCCAACTATTTTCTTTGCTGTTGTTGCAATTTGGCCCAGTCCGTGTTTGAACATGCCACCCTTGGTATATGGGACCAGTGCCTTACCCACTGAGACACAGGTTCCGGCCTTTGCTTAGTTAATTATTTTAGGATCTATCCAACACTGCCAAAGGGGTGTTAAAATCTCCAACTATTAAGATCCTGTAGATAATCCAGTTGCTCATGTTTGTTAGAATCTCTCTTAATTTAGGGACATTCTAATTGGGAGCATAAATGTAAATAATTGAGATTTCATCATGTTGTGTGTTACCTTTACCAAAGATGAAGTGCACGTCCTAATGTTTTCTTACTTGTGTTGGTTTCAAGCGTATTGTATCTGCAAATAAAACTGCAGCATATATATATTTTTTTCTTTTTTCTTTTTATTTTTTTCTGATTGCCAGTTGTCTGAATTGACCATCCCTTCACCCTTAGACTTGATTTACTTTTTATGGCAAGATGAGATTCTTGTACACAGTAGATACCTTCCTGAGTTTTTGTATCCAGTCAGCCAACCTCTGCTGAAAAATTTAAGGAATTTCCAGTAATTGCCATTATTGGCAAGTTGGTAATATTTTGGATTTTGCTTTTGTCATAAGTCCAGTGGATATTTTTAATCTTTTCAACACTTTAGATGTTAAAATTTGATGAAAAGATTCTGAGTGAGTTTAGTTTGGTGGTAGAGTATTGTGCTGATCACTATGGAGGAGAGGTCTGAGAATATCTTAGACAGTTTTTTTAGTTATGGCAAATTTCTCCAATATGTTAATGTATTTAAAGTATTTAATTTCCCCATCATAAAGAAAACTCAGTTTAGCTGGATGCAGGTTCTTGGGTTGAAAGTTATTTTGTTTTAGGAAGTAGAAGGTTGATGATCACCTCCTTCTAGCTTCAACATTTTCAGCAGAGAGATCTTCAGTCATTTTAAAGATTCCTCCCCTTGTAGATTATGCTTTTCTTCCTTCTGGCTGCTTGCAGAGTTTTCTCCTTCATAACAACTTTGGCTAGTTTAATTATGATGAGTCTGGGAGATGCTTTCTTTTGGTTGAGTTGTGCTGGCATTCTAATATTGTATGCTACCTGGATTTCCAAAAATCTGGCATGTTTGGAAGTTCTCCTCGATTATCTCTGGAAGTAGCACATCTGGGATGTTTGAAGCAAGCTTGTTGGCTTCAGGAATTCCCATAAGGCCAATGTTAGTTTTCTTCAAATTGTCCCAGAGAACTCTAAGGAAATGATGCATTTTTGCTCACCACATCTCTTTCTATTTCAGAGTTTGGAGTCATTTAGAACATATAACTTCAATATCAGAGATCTTTTCTTCTGCCTGCTCCATTCAGTTATGGAGTGATTCTATTGTATTTCTGAGATCTCTGAGGGCTGCAATTTCTTGCCTCAATTTGTCAAAACCTTTCGTCACTTTGCCTTTGAATTCACTAATTTCTTAAGACAGCTTTTGAAATGTTCTTTGAATTCCTAATTTCATCTTATCTCCATTCTGTTAATTATATTTTTCAACCACGTATTGATTTTGATTACTGACATCTAACCCATTTGTTTATGAATGGAATCGACTGTTGTGTTCACCTTGTTGTTCCTTGGGGGAGTTGATCTATGCTGATGATTTATGTTGTCAGAGTTTTTCTACTGATTCCACCCCATGATAACTTTTCTTTATTTGGTAGATGAGCAAATATGTTGTAAATGGGTTAGTGGCTCCTGAAGTGGTGATTAAATAGCCCATTTTCCAACAGCTGTAACTAGTGGATGCAGCTTTTTCTCTACAGCTTTGCAAAGTATGTGTACATTACTATGGCCTAAGTACAAGAGCTGGAAGTTGCTATGAGCTGTGACACCATGGTACTATACAAAGTGCGAAAAGTGTGCCTCTATCTCTATGGGAAAAAAAATACTATTGTTTAATCTATATCATGATTAAATATTTGATCCAAATTAATTACTTCATGTCTTTCCCTATCTACAAATATTGAGATGTGGACCCAAAATATATGACATTGCTTGGTATGTGATTTTGATCTGCCAATGTTCTTACTGCCAAGTTGATAAACACATAAGAGGGAATTGTCTATCGAAGAAGTTTTGTATTGTAATGGTTTCAGGTAAGCCAGTCTTGATAATTAGTTATATTAAAATATCACTTGTATAAATTAGGTACTCAATGTATATTCTCTGAATAAATGAATAAACATTCTTTATTGAGAGGGAAAAATGTGGAATACAGGCAGGAGAAAATGACCATTCACTCAAGTATCTGTTGCATGTCTTAATTTCTGAAATTTGTTTTCTTCAAATGCTTTCAATGAATAGTTTGCATCAGGCACCATTCATTCATTCAAAAAATATTCACTAACAACTTACTTGAAGTGAGGCATGATTTCAAGAACTGAAGACATACATTAGAAACAACCTTAAATCATACAACTTAGACAGTTTCAAAATTCAAAAGCTTAGCCCTTATACACAGAATACCTATCTAAAGGTTTCTTGAGCATGTTTCAGAAAAATATAAAACTGTTATAAGGAATTTCTTAAAGCTAAAGGTTGTTCTAGATTTCATTCTTTCAATCATACATTCATAAAACATCTACTACTGCTGCTCTTGGAACTGGGAAAACATTAGCAAATGAAAATGGCAAAGTCTTTGCCCTCTAAGGGATTGCATTTTAGAAAGAAAATCATGTATTAGTAAGTGGCATGAATAAAACAATGAAGGATGGATATTAAAACTAATTAGATTCGCTGATCACTGTCCTGGAGCTACATTAACCTGGCAGGAATCTGGCAGGGGTGATTCTTAAAGCCGGTGGCAATGCCTTCCAGATCCACTCCGGCTCCAGTGATCTGCAGACAGCAGTATTCCAGACCAAAGGCATTATGTGGGACAATGGCAGCACTGCCCATACAGTGGTGGTGAAACCACTGTCTCTCCCACTAAGCTCAGATTGACCTGCCACTTGGCCCCACTGCATACATGCTAAAGACCTTTTGAACTTTCCTACAAGGTTGGCGTTTGTTTTGACTGGAACAATTGGTTTGGTTCTCTTCACTTCGGCAGATCACCTAGGACACACCAAGGTTGTCCCCTGGTTGTGTTGTTGTGACAGTGTGGGATTCTCCTTTGAGGGAGGGGTGGGGTGTCTTAGTTGCCTATATATCTTCACAGCTGATGTTACAGCCCAAAGACACTCACTAGAATTGGGCAGAGATGAGCTAAATACCGGTCAGCACCGTCTAGCCCCACCACATCAAGCAGGTCCTCAGAGTCTCAGGCTGTAGCTCTGAATGGGACCTTGGTAAAGCTCTAAGGAAAAGGCTGCAATCACCAATCTCAGTTCTCTGGAAAAAGGCTGGTCAATTACAACTCTAGGTGCCCTCGATTCAATTGCACTTTGCCAGCTTCTCAAGGCAAAGGGTGAAAAATAATCATGGGGCAAAATCAACAGAAGAACACTGGCAACATGAACAATTAGAGTACATCAACTCTCTTAAGGATTAACAAAGGAAGATCTCATTCATAACAAAGAGAAGATCTCATTCATAAACAAATGGCTAAGATGTCATAAATGAAATTCAGAATTTGGTTCACAAATAAGACTAACAGAATGAAGGCCAAAATGGAATTAGAAATTCAAGGAGCAATTTAAAAGTTGTCTCAAGAATTCAATGAATTAAAAGACAAAATCACCAAAATTTTTTGACACATTGAGGCAAGAACTTGCAGCCCTGAAAGATCTGAGAAATGAAGTCGAATCCCTCAGTAACAGAATGCAGCAGGCAGAAGAAAGGATCTCTGACATTGAAGACAAAGCTTGCCAATGCAACAAAACGCTCAAAGAGGAATAGAAGTGGAAAGCAAAAACGGATCATTTCCTGAGAGAATTGTGTAACCACCTGAAAAGAGAAAACATTTGCCTCCTAGGAATCCCTGAAAGAGAAAAGGATGGTCTGAAATTCACAGATACTCAACTCCAAGAGACAATTGAGGAGAACATCGAAAGCCTGGAAAAAGACACTGAAATTCAGACAGCAGACAGTTTCAGATCCCCAGCGTGACTCAACCCAAATAAAGCATCTTCTAAACATATTGCTATTATCTTCTCCAAAGTTCATATGAAATAGAAAATCCTGCAAGCAGCCAGACGTGAGAAAATAATATCCTACAAGGGGAAGAATAGTAGAATGAATGGAGATCATTCTGCTGAAACTTTTCAAGCCAGAATAGAATGATCAGCAACCTTCTATCTTCTAAAACAAAACAACTTTCAGCCCAGGATCCTGTTTCCAGCTAAATGGAACTTCAATTATGATGGAGAAGTTAAATAATTTAATGACATACACATGTTGAAAAAAATTACCATAATCAAACCTGCTCTTCAGGAAATTCTCAGGCCTATCCTCCATAATGACCAACACAATGCTCTACCACCACAGTAAGCTTACTTTTAAATTCTAGGCCCAAACCTAATTTTCACAGTGATGTAAATATTCAAAATGTCCATGAGGCTTTCAAAAAAAATTGACACAAAAATATAACCAGGTTTATCAATATTCTTAACTCATGTGAATGGCTTAAAATGTCCTCTTAAGAGGCACCTGCGGGCTGACTGCATACAAAAACTCAGGCCAGATATCTTCTATATAAAAGAATCTGATTTTACTTTTAAGGATAAATAAACACTCAGGACGAAGGGATGGGTATCTGCAATCCAGGCCAATAGAAATCATAAAAAGGAAAGGGTGGATGTTTTATTTGCAGATACACTAGGCTTTAAACAAACAAAATAAATGAAAGACAAGGATGGACACTTCATATTTGCTAAGGGAAACAGTCAAAAGGATGAGATGTCAATTGTGAACATTTCTGTGCCCAACCAGAATGTTCCTCAATTTATTAAGGTGACTTTAACAGACATGAGCAACTTTATATCTTTCAGCACCATAATAGCTGGAAATTTTGACACTTTTTTGGGCAGTATAGAATAGATTTTCTAATAAGAAATTAAGAATTTTTAAACTTAAACTTCACCACACAATTATTGAAATGAGCAGCCATCTACAGAACGTTTCACCCTAAGAAAACTGAATACATTTTCTTCTCATCAGCCCATGGAACATCCTCCAAAATTGATCACATTTAAATCACAAGTCTAACCTCAATAAATTTAGACATATAGAAATTATAGCTTGTTTTTTATCATATCATCACTCAATAAAGTTTTAACTCACCAATAACAGGTATCTGCATACTCATACAAAGACATGGAAACTAAATGACCTGATGCTGAATGATAGCTGGGTCATAGTTGAGATGAAGAATGAAATTGTCACATTTTCAAAACAATAAAACAATAAACACACAAATTATCAGAACATATGGGATATTGCAAAGGCAGTCCTAAGAGGGAAATTTATGGTGTTGTAAGCCTTCCTCAACGGAACTGAAAGCGAGGAAGCCAACAACTTAATGGGAAATCTCAAGTAACTGGAAAAGGAATAACATTACAATTTCAAACACAGGAGAAGAAAAGAAATAACCAACATTAGAGAACAATTTAATGAAATTGAAAACATGGGAATTATTAAAAAAGTTCAATGAATCAAAAAGATGTTTCTTTCAAAAGGTTAATAAAATAAAAAAGCTTTGGCTGACCTAACAAGAAGAAGAAGAGTAAAATCCCTGATACCATCAATCAGAAATGATCAAGGGGAAATAACAACAGACATCTCAAAAAATTTAAGAAGTCCTTAGTGAATACTGTAAAATCACATTATACTTCCAGGTCTTGAAAATAAAATGTTGATATTTTAATAGGAATGACATTGAATTGGTAGATTGCTCTGAGAAGTATAGACATTTTGACAACTTTAATTCTTCCCAGCCATGAGCATGGTATGTTCTTCCATTTGTTAAAGTCCTCAACTATTTCCTTTTCTAGGGTTTTATAACTTTCTTTATAGAGGTCCTTCACCTCTTTTCTGATGTATATTTCTAGGTATGTCATTTTCTTGTGACTATGGTAAAAAGATTTGTGTCTTTAATTAGTCTCTCATCTTGGCTTTTCCTGGCATATACAAAGGCGACTGACTTGTGGACACTGATTTTTTTATGTCCCCAGACAGGACTGTATTTTTGAGGTTGTCCAAGAGTCTTGTGGTTGAGTATTTGGGGTCCTCTATGTATAAGATCATATAATCGGCAAAGAGGAAGAGTTTGTGACCTCCTCTGCTCCCATTTGTATGCCCTTTATTTCTTCTCTTGCCTAATAGTACTGGCTAGAATTTTCATCAAGTTGTTGAATAGTAATGGTGACAGAGAACAACCTTGTCTGGTTCCAGTTCTAACACAAAAGCTTTCAGTTTAACTGCATTCAGTAAAAATATTACCTGTTGGTTTGTCATACATAGCTTCAATCAGTTTAAGAAATGTGCCACCTATGCCTAAACTCTTAGATGTTCTAATTAGAAAAGGATGCTAGAGTTAATCTAATGTCTTTTTATGCATCTATAGAGAGGATAATATAAGCTTTGTTTTTGTTTCTGTTAATATGATGAATAACATTTATGGATTTACATATATTAAACCAGCCATGCATCCCTGGAATGAATCCTTATTAATCATGATGTATGACTTTTTGGATGATAATCTGTAATCTATTGGCTAGGATTTGTTGAGAATTTGTGCATCAATATTCATTGGTGACATTGTTCTAAAGTTCTTTTTAGTTGGGTCTCTATCTGGTTTTGTTATCAGGGTGATGTTTGCTTCATGGAACGTGTTGGAAAGAATTCTTCCTCCTCATTTCTTGGAATAATTTCTGAAGTATGGAAATAAGTTTTTCTTTGAAGGTTTGAAAAAATTATGGTGTGAAGCCATCCAGTCCAGGATTTTTTTCCTTGGGAGGTTTTTTATTGTTGAAATGGGTCTGTTGACAAGATCTATTTCACATCCAGCAACACACCAAACAAATTATACACCATGACCAGGTTGGTTTGATACCAGGATATCAAGGTTTGTTAAGCGTTTGTGAATCTATATATATGATACACCACATAAAAAATACAAAGATCATATGATGCTCTCATTTGATGAAGAAAATAACTTTGATAATATTAAACATCCTTTCCTGATAAGAACACTTTAGAAAATAGGTATAGGATGGACTTTTCTCAATCTGACAGAGGCCATGTACAGCAAACCTACACACAGCGAATATCATATTGAAGGAAGTAAAATTGAAAACATTTCCACACAAATCAGGAAACAGGCAAAGTTACCATGGTCTCTGCTGCTTTGAACATCTAATGGAAATCTTAACTATCGCCATCAGGTGAGGGAAAGCCATCAAGATTACCAAAGAGGATCAGAGGAGGTCAAACTTTCACTCTTTGCAGATGATATGATTTCATATCTAGGAAACCCCATGGACTCAAGTACAAAACTCTAAGAAGTGATCAGGGAGCAGATTAGCATCTCAGGATACAAAGGCAATGCTCACAAATCAGTAGATTTTATATATACTAATAATGTTTTAGCTGAAAAATCAGTCAAAGACTCTATTCCTTTTACAGTAGTGCCAAAGAAGAAGAAATATTTGAGAATCTACCTAAGGTTCAGAAATATCTCTAAAAAGAGATCTATGAAACCGAGAAATAAATAGCCAAGGATGTTAATAAATGGAAAAACACACCATGTTAATGGCTGGCAAGAATCAACATTGTTAAAATGTCCATACTCCCCAAAGTAACATACAAATTTAATGCAATCCCCATAAAAGCACTACTGTCATACTGTAAAAAACTTGAAGAAAAAAAAGAAAGCAAACTTCAATTTATATAGAGTCAGAAGAAATCTCAATTACCAAGACATTACTTACAAATAAAAAAATAAAATAAAATAAGGTGGAATCACGCTACCAGACTCAGACTACAATAAAAGTCTATAGTGATCCCAAAAGCATGGTACTGGCACAAAAACAGAGTGGTATATGTATGGAGCAGAATGAAGAACCAAAAGGTGAACCCATCAATCTTTGATAAGCCTATCAAAAACATTACGTTGGGGGTAGACTCCCTGTTTAACAAAAATTGCTGGGTGAATTGGCTGGAAACTTGTACAACACTGAAACTGGACCCACATCTTTCACTATTAAAATAAAGTGACTCTCACTGCATAGAAGATTGAAACTTAATACATGAAATTATAAAGTTTCTTAGAAAGAGTGCATGGGAAACACTTGAAAAAATTGGCCTTGGAGAATACTTCATGAGGAGGACACCCATCAACCCACGCAACCACCTGCCCACCCATGCTTTGGAATTGTAACAATACCAAAAATTCATTACTGGGATCTGATCAAACTGCAAAGCTTCTGCAAAGCTAAGAACACAGTAAGTAAGCAGTCAGCCCTCAAAATAGGAAAAGATATTTGCAGGTTATGTCACAGACAAAGATTTGACAACCAGAATCCACAGAGAATTCCAACATGTTAGAAAGAAAATAACAAGTGACCACATCTCATTATGGGCAAGAGATGTGATTAGAAACTTCCCTGAAGAAGACAGGTGTAAGGCCTACAGACAAATGAAAAAATTCTCATCATTCTTAATCACCAGAGAAATGAAAATCAAAACCACTTTGATATATCATCTAATCCCACTAAGAGGAGCCCACATAATAAAATCTCAAAACCTATAGACACTGGCTTGGATGTGGAAGAAAGAGAACGCTTCTGCACTGCTGATGGGAATGTAAACTAATATGTTCCTTTCAAAAAGAAGATTGTACATCACTTAGGGATATAAAAATAGATCTTCCCTTCCCTTCAATCCTTCCATTCATCTACTAGGTACATCTCCAGAAGACAAAGGATCATTTTATAACAAAGATATTTGTACCAGAATGTTTATTGCAGCCCAATTTATAATTGTCATGGAAGAAGCCCAAGTGCCCATCGATGCACAAATGGGTTCATAAATTGAGTTAATTGTACAGCATGGAATATCTTGCTGCCTTTGAAAAGATGGAGATTTTACCTCTTTTATGTTAACATGGATGAAACGGGAACATATTCTTCTTAGTAAGGTATTTCAATGATGGAAGAAAAGGTACCTTATGTACTCAGCTCTATGATGAAACCAATATATAAGCACCCATACTTCCATATGAAAGCAATATCCCAACTACAGCCCAAGTTGAAGGGGAAAAGAGGAGGGGGAAGGGAGGAGAGAGGCTAGGATGGGTGGACAGAGGGAAATTGGTAGGATCACACCTATGGTGCAGTTTAAAATTGTACATGGCAAATCTATGAAGTGCTGACTAAAAATGTCTTACCACAATAATTGAGAAAGTGCCGTGAAAGTTTGTTGAGGGAAGTATTAGGTCATTTCAAAAGTTTTGTCCGTTTTTATGAGTCTACTTTAAACTGTAATATCTCAGTGAATATTTATTCAATTTAATCGAAATAAGTGCCATTTGAATCAGTGCACTTTTGCCAATGTAACACAAGTCGTTTAATTCTGTTGGCATAAAAATTGGGTGCTCGGGATTCGATGAAGTCAACAAAGGCCGTTTTTGCTAGGTCCTGATTGGCAAAGGTTCTACCAGTGAGAAAGTTATCGAAGTGCTTGAAAAGAGGGTAGTCAGTTGGCAAGAGGTCTGGGGAGTATGGTGGGTGGGGCAGAACTTTGAGCTCAATTCCTTTAATTTTTGGACGGTGATTTGTGAGATGTGTGGCCGGGCGTTGTCGTGGAGCAGATCGGACCTCTTCTGTTGACCATTGATGGCTGCTGCTGATGCAATTTTCGGTACATTTCATTGATTTCCTCACAATAGGACTCTGCTGTGATGGTTTGGCTTGGTTGCAGAAAGTTATAGTGAATCACACCAGCCGCTGACCACCATACAGTAACCATGATCTTTTTTTGGTGAGGTTTCACTTTTGGGAAGTGCCTGGGTGGCTCATCTGTGTCCAACCACTGTCCTGAACATTTTCTATTATCGTAGAGAATCCACTCTTCATCACACGTGATGATCCAATCCAAAAAAGGATCGTTTTGGTTGCGCAAAAGCAATGAAGAACAAACCTCATAACGTGACAATTTCTGCCGATCGTTTAAATCATGGGGCACCCACTTTTTGAGCTTTTTGACCTTTCCAATACATTTTAAACCATCAAAAACCACATGGGAACTGACACCTAGTTCTTCCACCATCCCACGCACCATTTGTGATGGGTCAGTCTCCACCAGGGTCCTCAAATCCTCATCCTGGATTACTCTAGATCGACCACTTCGGGGCTCATCTTCGAGGCTAAAATTTCCGGAATGAAATTTTGCAAACCAACGTCGAACAGTGCGTTCATTAGCACTATCATTGCCAAATGCCTGGTTAATTTTTCGGGCTGTTTTGGCAGCACTTTGGTTCAATTTGAATTCATAGAGAAAAATT
>CAUYPK010031126.1:0-18505 GCA_963574355.1 Loris lydekkerianus
TTTGTTATAAAGTGATTTTTGGTCTTTTGGATATACTCCTGTTAGAGGAATTGCAGGATCAAACGGCAGGTCTACTTTTAGATCCCTGAGTATTCTCCATACTTCTTTCCAAAAGGGACGTATTAGCTTGCACTCCCACCAGCAGTGCAGAGGTGTTCCCTTTTCTCCACATCCACACCAACATCTGTAGTTTTGGGATTTTGTTATGTGAGCCACTCTTACGGGAGTTAGATGATATCTCAAAGTGGTTTTGATTTGCATTTCTCTGATGATTAAGGATGATAAACATTTCTTCATATGTCTGTAGGCCCTGCACCTGTCTTCTTCAGAGAAGCTTCTGTTCAAGTCCCTTGCCCACACTGAGATAGGATCACTTGTTCTTTCTTGCTAATACATTTGAGTTCTCTGTGGATTTTGGTTATCAAACCGTTGTCAGAAACATAACCTGCAAATATCCCCTCCCATTCTGAGGGCTGTCTGCTTGCTTTACTTACTGTGTTCTTGGCTGTGCAGAAGCTTTCTAGTTTGATCAGATCCCAGTAATGTATATTTGGTGTTTCTTCAATTACCTATGGGGGGGGGCCTTCCTTATAAAGTATTCTCTCAGGCCAATTTCTTCAAGTGTTTCTCCTATACTCTCTCCAAGAATATTAATTATTTCATGTCTTAAGTTTAACTCTTTTATCCAGTGAGAGTCAATTTTTGTTTATGGTGAAAGGTGTGGGTCCAGTTTCAGTCTTCTACAAGTCGCCAGCCAATTCTCCCAGCACCATTTGTTAAATAGGGAATCTTTCCCCAATTTATATTTTTGATAGGCTTATCAAAAGATCAAATGAAAGTAAGCGTCTGAGTCCATCTTTTGGTTCTCAATTCTATTTCATACATCTACCTCTGTATTTTTGTGCCAGTACCATGCTGTTTTGATCACTATAGATTTATAGTATAGATTAAATTCTGGTAGCGTGATTCCTCCTGATTTGTTTTTATTTCTGAGTAATGTCTTGGCTATTCAAGGTTTTTTATGGTTCCATATAAAATGAAGTACATTTTTTTGCAGATCTTTAAAGTATGACAGTGGTGCTTTGATAAGGATTGCATTAAATTTGTATATTGCTTTGGGTAATATGAACATTTTAACAATGTTGATTTTTCCCAGCCATGAGCATGGTGTATTTTTCTATGTGTTAACATCTTCAGCTATTTCTTTTCTCAGAAATTCATAATTGTCTTTATAGAGATCTTTCACATCCTTTGTTAGGCAAATTCCCAAATATTTCATCTTCTTTGGCACTACTGTAAAAGGGATCGAGTCCTTGACTATATTTTCATCTTGGTTTTTATTGGTATATATAAAAGCTACTGATTTGTGAGTATTGGTTTTTTATCCTGAGATGCTACTGTATTCCTTGATCATTTCTAAGAGTTTTGTAGTTGAGTCCCTGGGGTTTTCCAGGTTTATTTTCAATATTATTCATTCTTTCATGAGTTCATTTTTTTCCACAAACATTGATTGAACACTATTGTATGACAGATTGTATTTGAGATCCTTGAAGTGTGTCTGTAACCAATAATAACAGTAATTATTATTATTCAAATAAGTAGAGTAAACTTTTATACAGTGTTTACTGTGAGTCAGACCGGTAATTCTTCTAAGTACAGTAGAACCTCTGTACATGGACCACCCAAGGAACTGTAACAACTGGTCAACATACAGGGGTTGTCAACATAGGACGTACATGTGGTGCATGCTCGGTCTGTGAAAATTAGATCAACGTAAGGAGATGGTCACCGTACAGAGGTGGTTAGTATACGGAGGTGTCAACAATGGAGTTTCTGTTGTATTTGATTCTCACCAGTGAAAGATTATGAGACAAATAGTAACAACATCCTTAATTTACAGATGAGGAAATGAGACACAGAGAGATGAGGGATTCCCTGAAGTCCACACACCAGTAAAAGTCACAGCTGGTGCTGCTCCGGGCTGTGCCCCGGCCACCATGCTAAAGAGGCCTCTGAGATGATTTTGGACTCTCAGAAATGTATTGTCTGGCACAAGGAGCCTGATACTCATAATAAGATGTAATAAAAGGTGTACTGGGATAAATACAAAGTGTCCTGGGAAAACATGAAAAATGTCCCATTCAGGAAATCAGAGCCAGAAAGAGCACATCTCTGAACTGAAGCTAATTGGATGTGGAGGTTGGGGAACAGAAAGTTCCAGGAAGAGGAACCAGTGTGACGGTTTCAGGGTGTGATAGGATCAGATCTGGCCCACTTGAGAAAGGAAGTTAAAGTTTGCTGCATCTATAGGGGAGGGATGATGAGAATGAGTTCAGTGATTTAAGAAAAACGCCTCTTAGAATAAAGATTCTGGAGCAGCAGATTCGGGCTTTATAAATCACAGGTCTTGTCTGTCTTGTTCAAAGAGGTGAGGTCTGGCTTCCCTTCCAAAGCCTGGCTTGTAAGAAGAGGTGCACAAAAATTGGAATGGGCTCCAGCCTTGCCAGGCAGGATGATTTCAGGTTGCCAAGAGGGGGTATTGAGAAGCTACATCTCTGCTTCAGTTTTTTACCATCTGGAAAATTCTCCTGCTTGATTTCTCTTATAATCAATAGCAGGCAATCCTTTCTTTGAAAAAAGCTATGAAGAATTTTGTAGGACAATTTTAGAGCTAGAAGAATTAACTTACAATGGCAAAAGGAGGGTGAGATGTTAGAACAGAAAGAACTTATGAGAGGATTAAGGGAGTGAAGCCCAGATGCCCTTTCAAGATGTCAGAGAGTGGACTGAGAAAGTTAAAAATGATGTGAGGATAATTTTTTAACGGATTGAGTAAAGATGAGGCTTTCAAGAAGAAAGTCAATATTTCATAAGGCTGCAGAAATACTTTCTGGAGATAGCAAGGGTAGAAAAACAAAAGGAAGGAAATTGAAGCTGAAATAGCAAAAAATCAAAGTACAGGTCAGAGAATTTGCTACATTGTCGGTGTAAAACGTGTAAAGGAAATGTTAGGGAACTGTCAAACGCAGACAGCAAGTGAGAGGAGTTAGAAATCAAGGGAAGGTTTTCGAAGAAAGAAAATTATAAGTCGCATAAAACAGAAGTAATGTGTGCCAATGGCAAGGAATTAACGAAAGCGTTAGAAATTATTCTACAGAAGATACATCAACTCAGAATTTGACTAGCATGATTAAAGTAAAACTTGGTGTGTTGGAGAGATTTGACATGTGATGGTATTCTGCTGAGTCTTTCAGCTCTTTAAAAACATTCTAACAAAAACCTTTGTATCAAAGGCATGTGGAAAGGTCAGTGAAAGGAAAATTACGATGATATTATAAGAGAGGAAAAAGCATTAGGATCTGGAGACCACTGACATTATGAATACTGGTCACAAGACTTAGGTAGGCAGCTGCCTGCATAGGCTGGCGAGCTCTGAGGAGGTGTGACACCAGGGCAGGTGACGCGCCAGAGAGCTAAAAAGAGCTGATCGTGAATTTCTGAGGGTACTGAGACAGGCCACAGGAGAAAGGTGGGAAAATTATTAATTAGCGCGTTTGAAAATATGGCTTTGATGATTAACCACAAATAATTTTCTTTCCTTAAATCTAGATCCAAAATAGTATTTGCCAGATAAGTTGCTGACATAACAGAGGATGTTATATATCAAAGCGACCCACGTTCAAACGTTCAGTGCGGGAGAGAAGAAGTAAATCACTGCGACCAGGAGCGTGATGCGAGTCTACCCACACAATCCATAGTTCTGTACTGTCATGCGCGTTCTGTGGATCCTCTCCAAAGAAAATAAATAATAAATCTGGAAGAAGACAAATGGGAGTGATTAAAAGCAGAAGAGAGATGCTATCACAGGTTAAGAAGGCCAGGTAGCTTATGCAGATAAAACATGACTTTGACACTAGCGTACAAACCAAAATAAGGATATTTAAAATCTGTAAAGAGGTTCTCCAGGAAAGCTGAAGCAAGAGACAGCAAAGCCCAGTCAGTGCTACACAGGAGGCAAAGGCAGATCTGATTGTACGGATGATACCCAAGTGCGAGCTGGGCCCTGGCAGTGTTCAGCTTGCTTTGGAGACGGGGAAGACGCAAAATGACATCTACAGGATTTGGAAAGTGCAAGCCTAGAATTATACGTACAATTAAGTATTTCTTGGTGCCAACTGGGATTCACATGCCGCAGCTCCTCCCAACTGCACGCACAAATCTTAAAGTGGTTGTGGAACAGCAGGTACAAAAACTGAATAAGAGGTTCTGTATACATGAAGATAGAACGGCCAACCTCAAAGTGTTTTCTCGGTTAATATTTTTGTCTATCAATTGTATGAAAGCAGGAATGAGCAAAAAATGGGAGAGATATTGAGGCACAGTAGGGAAAGACAAACTTTGGAAGTCACTGAGCCTCCTGGATATCAGAATTTACTCCCATCAGCAGTTACTGACACAATGGGATGGGAGGATGGAGAGAGAGAGAGACTGACCCTGAGGTAGTGATATCCAGATATCACTGTGGCATGGAATGTTTTCACACATGTAAACAAACAAACTAGTTTTCTGCCAGGCGTGAGAAACAGGAGACATGGCAACATAATGGAAGGTGCCGGGAGCCACCTGGCTGTGGAGGGGAGGGAGACACAGTGATTTGCAGCTGTAACTGCGATGTTTATGGAAACTTATCCAAAGAAGATGAGGAGAGAGAGAAGGCCAAGCTGGGAAACGCTCTCTGGGAGAGAAAAAGAGTGAAATATTCACCCATTCATTTATAAATTTCACCAACATTTATTATACTTAGCTTTGTGAGATAAAACCCAACTAAGTAGAAAAAGAAATTCCATATAAAAAAGATTAATGAGAAAATAGCACCACATATACATTTCATTATGTAGATTATAATATTTTTGTTGGTGATTATAACAGCAAAATAATCTACATAAAGAAAATTGGGGCACTATGTGTCTGTTATAACCTCGTATGAGAATGGTTGGTCTGATTTTCACACATCTGTGGTAAGATGGCCAGACTCAACCTACAAATTGCACTTGAAGAACAGAAGGCAAACGTGCTTCGCAGAGGCCTCTGATTTGCCCTTGAGCTACTTTGTATGTTCCCAATCCCGAACCTTGGAGGAGGAGCAGAAATGTAAGCATTTAACAAAGGTTAGTATTTCTTCCAAACAATCAGCTATGTAGTTATGAATTCCACATAGACTTTAAACTAGTCCCTTCTTTCGGGGGGAAGAGGGGTGGTAAACAGTCTAACTTACAGAAATTATAAGGGATCATTATAATATTAGCAACTGGCCTGTGAATCACACAAAGCCCAGTCTTTTTCATATTCATCTCTGCACCTAGTACAGTGCCTGACACACAAATGCATCTAATTTGTGGAACTTAATTTGTTCTCGAGTGTTTGTGTTTCCGTAATATTTTGTTTACTTATGTCTTCATGCCATAAACAATATATTTCACAAAAAATTCAAGACCAGCAAATTAAATCCTCGTGTGTTCTTTTAAAGATATTCCTGACTGAAAAGGAAACACAGAAGTCATATTTTCCAAAATATTTCTGTAGTAGAAGCACTCAGCTCTGGAAATATTTCTCCAAATTAAAAAAAAAGAAATTAATGAGGCAAAGAGCACTGACTTGTCAGTAAAGCGAAATAGTGGAAGGAACCAAGTTAAATACCACTTTAAGGCATTCCCCCCCACAGCAAAACTAAATAGGAAAAAATAAAATAAGCATTGCTGTATTTAAGAAATACAGTATCAAGGTGACATGCAGTGTCTGGGGTTGTGATGTTGCTGTCACTCAGTCTGTAGCTGAATAAATTAGAAATAGCACACCATATTATCCATTTTTTAAAAATAACCCACCACAAAAGGTTGCCAAGATACTGAGCTTTTCTCATCTGTAAAGCTTGTTCTGCTGGTTCCCTTTGTTCAGCTGACCCTGCGTGACGGTGTTTGTTGCTCTTGTTGAATCAGTTTTCATCGCAGGGTGGTCGTCTGCTGGTGAGATACACGAAAGGCCAGACACACTATCACGGGGCAGCTTCAGTGTCATTTTTAAACATCTAAGTGACATCAGAATCTCCTATATTGTGCCAGCCCATTTTTTTTCCAAATAAAACATTTATTCTCCCTTTTCTGGTAATTATGCTTTGGGGGATGGTAAAGATTCTGTCTGACCAAGTTTAATCAAGATTCTCAGTAATTTGTTTTCAACTTTAAGCCTCTAATAAAAAAAAAAAAAAAGATAAATAAAGTATTAAAAACCAAAAAAAATAAAATAAAATAAAAAAGATTCTCTGGGCTCTTTTTCAACTAGGCCCCACCCTTGGACATGTCCTCAAGAGCCCCGTTTTAGAAAAAACCCCATCAGGTGGACTTAGCCAGAATCCCTCACCTTCAATATCCGATCACTACGGACATCTCATCAAAGTTCTGGTGCACTGCCGTACTCCAGGACCCCATCTGCCTTCAGTAAGTACCCTATGCTGCCAATTTTTACCAGAATTTTTCTTTACACCTGATTTTTTCTCTTAGTTACTTTTCATTCACGGACCTCCAACCCAAACCCCTGGTTATAACTTTCCACTTTTTTTTTCTTTTTGCATTTTCAGTTGAGTCTATTCTCTCTTTCCTGTTGCAGAACCCCACTGCTGTCATGCCCACACCTATCACAACAGTCCTGAACAAAGCCTGTCTCATCATTGTGTGACAAGCATCATGAATACTTTTGTTAATGGGGAGAAGTCGCCTCTTCATCTTGTGTATTATTTCTCCATACCATGTCATACTGACTGCATATTAAGGGTTTCCCTGTTAGGATTTAATATTTAGAGGATCCAAAAGATTTCATCTTTATGCAGACTTCCTTCTTTAATCATGGGTTTAACAAAACCCTGAACATAACTCATTTTATTTTATTTTTTTTAACTCATTTTATATATTCAAGGAGCTTATAGCCTAAAAGGGTAAGTACAGTGACAAGTAAATTGAAATACTTATCTCTTAGAACAGGAATTGATAGGAAGGAAAAGAAATTTTCATCATTAATGTCACAATGGAGATAATAGGCAGATATAAAATTCACAAATGTGCTTTTCTATCCTTTCAAAATTCTCTCTAATAAACTTATTTTTTTCCCAGAAAAATAAGAAATATATATGCTGGAAAAATATACTTCTGAAATTAGTATAATTTGGTTCTAAGATGCTTTAGGTGTAGACAAGCTCTACCGTCTTGAGGAGAGAAATGTACAAGTAACATTTTTTTCTTTCTTTCTTTTTTATTAAATCATAGCTGTGTATGTTAATGCAATCATGGGGTACCATGCACTGGTTTTATATACAATTGGAAATATTTTTATCATACTGGTTAACAGCCTTTTTGGCTTTTTCTTAGTTATTGTGTTAAAACATTTATATTCTACATTTAATAAGTTTCACATATACCCCTATAAGATGCAGCATAGGTGTGGTTCCACCAACCACCCTCCCTCCACACATCCGCCCCCCTCCCCTCTCTTTCCCCTTTCCCCATATTCTTAGGCTATAATTGGAAGTAACATTTCTTAAAGTACCTAATGTCACAACTAAAAGCTGACATAACCTTACCCACTTCTTGGCCTCCCTGTTCCCCACAATCTGTTTACTAATTTCTATCTCTGTTTCTTTCTTTCTTTCCTCTGCAGTTAGAAAATATTGACTCTTTGTCATTGTACGGTCCAGTATCTCTGGGCAGCTCTAGTTTGCGCAAAACACATGTCCATCATTATGTAATGAGACTGCCTTTTTGGCAAACCTACCTGAATAATCCCATCCAATCATTAAATTCCTGATTTAGTTCTTTAAAAAAAAGTGAGCATTTGCAAATGATCAAGGTGAGAGAAAACTCAGATTTATATCTCTATTTGTGGGCCAAGAGTGTGATAGAGGGAGGTGGATGGGTATAAAACTACTAAAGGGACATCAAGTGTAGGGTAATTATCTCATTTAATATTTTAAGGCAGGCAGCACCATTAATCCCACTTTGTAAACTGAGGTTAGTTAAATAACTTATTAGCCTATGACAGAAAGCTAGGAAGCTCTGGAGGCAGTTTGAATCTCAACAGCCCATCTGCAGACTCTAGACCCCTCTAAAGATTTAAACACAAAACTGGGTTGTTATAAGATAAATGACAGGATTTAAAGCACTCCGAGATTCCAGGTACAGATGATGTTTGAAATTAGTTAAACTAACAACACAGTGGTTCCCGATAGTCCATCCCTAGATAGGGACCCAAAATGTACGTGGACTGAGAGTCCAGGGTCTAAACCCAGGGATTGGTGCAAGAAGTAGGTCAGATGAATGACCAACAAAGTGGACAATTGTCAGGTTGTAACAGGTGGACACACTCGGACTTACCAGGAATTGGGGAAGTGATACATATGTGTGCACATGCGTGTGCATGTGTGTACATGTGTGTGTGCATGTTTACAGTAGAGCCTCCATAGTTGACCACCTCGTAAGAACACCTGATTTTCATAGAGTGGACACATGTACAGTAGGCTGAATTCCTTATGCTGGCGCCTCCATATGTTGACCCGTTTGTTATAGTCCCTTGTGGTCAACTTATAGTGGTTCTACTGTGCATATACATATGCACACACACACATACATGCATATATATACACCTACACAAACACACAGACACACACTCCGATATCATGGAGTACTATTCAGCCATAAAAGGGATAAACAATGCCTATTCCAAGAACGGGAAAACAAACACCACACGCTTTCACTAATAAGTGGGTGGTAAAACAATGGGTGTACAGGGTCATATTAAGGTGTAAAGAACATTAGAAATTAAGAAAAAGGCGGAGGGATAAAAAAGTACCTGTTTGGTATAGTGCACACTATTCAGGTAACAGATAACGCTAAAAGCCCAATTCGTCCGTGTAGTAAAAAAGTTTATGTGCCGGAAGGGAGGAGGAAGGGAGGGAGGAAGGGAGGAAGGGAGGAAGGAAATAAAATACAACTTTCGTGTAACTCTTCAAAAAAAAATAGAGACGCAAGGTGCATTTTGCGTATCACGCAGCAGGCTTTTGGCAAAGCAGAGGTCAGTGACTAATGAGCCTGAGATCATGCTTATCTGTTATTTGGTCATAATCTAACTCAAATCCTATAACTCATTTTCTTAAATATGATTTTTCACTCTCACCAAAGCAAGTCCAGTGATTCACCATTGCCCAACACATGAAATACAAAGTTTTCTTGCTTTTTAATATTCTCACCAGGCTTGTTTTAATTGGCCTCAGAGTGGATGAATTTCATTTTATATTAGTGAAAAAGTAATCCAGCTGAATGATTTTTTTCCCACTGAGGTATTGAACCCTTAATTGATCTGGATTATTTACATCTTCATAGATGACACACTAACCGAAATGAACCTGGACACAGAGTTTCGGGCAGTCTGATTTTGCGGTTAGGTGGCAGGAGCTCCTTCAGGATGGCAGCATCTTTTACCCTACAGGAGGGAGGTGATTCCTCTTCCTGGAGACTCCAAGCTATTAATCCAGAATCTAAGATAATCACACATACCACGTATTCTCCTCATAGAAGGTCCTAGACATACTGGAATAATTCTGCATTCTAGAGGCCTTTATCAAATCCAGTTCTACCCAGATTGCTTCATTCTCTTGAGGAATATGGTCTACATGTGTGGACAGCTCTGGTTTTCAGTCATCTGTTTCAAAAGGACGCAACTGGTGTTTCTTATGCCCCATCTGGAAGGGGAGCAAAAATCTGCACCACAGCACCGTGGGCATAACAAACCTTTCCCCAAGATCCTGAGCAATATCCACTCACGGATGTTCACTTTTTATATACTGTCGATCATGAAACCTAAACATCTAAGTTCAATTAAATGAACATTCTTTAAGCTCTCTTTTCCAGAGTGAATTATGGTAGCATTGAAGGCTAAATTATTTAGCTGATCTTAGGGTGGGGAGAACCATCAGGAACAATGGAAATGAACCTCATTTTTCTGGAAAGTGTACTTAGTAAATAATTTATTTTGTTTTGTTTTGACTAAATTCCTAACATTGCTGGACTAAAGCAAACACCAAAAATTTGTAGAGTGCCTCCTCGGAGATTGGGAGCTGAAATGTTATTTTTAATTATAGCTTAAATTATTGCTAATAACTTAAGCATGAGCAAGAATAATACTAAAGAAAAGCTTTTTACAACATTGTGACAAAAGATTACACATTGGGCTTTGTTAAAATATGTGACTCATAAGAACCCGAAACAAATTATGCCTTTCCAAGCCTCAGTAATGCTCAATTTCAAAGCTGAAAGTAATATTCACTTTCTCTCTTGTAAGGCATGATAAAAGGGTTACACAGACCTTCATTACTGCCTCAAGGAAGTAGTTCTCAAAACTAATAGGGAAATAATTCGGAAGAATTCTCTCTGAATTATCCATATGTCTGGGTTAAATAGAGTAAGTAGGCTCTGTGCAGAGAACAGGAAAGTCAGGCAAGGGTGGAGGTGAGTATTTTTGAGAGTTCTGTTTCTCTAATCACTGTACAATGTTCTCTTCAGGAACAATTAGAGAAACTTAGAGGATTTTATCAAATGTTGTGCATGTATATCTTCTGTTATTTTTCTGTAGAATGCTGTGCTTCACAGAACATCAGGTGACAAAGTAAAAAAACACAGAGTTTGGAGTTAAAGGATAAACCTGGTTCTAACACCTTCTAATAGGGCACCTTTGGCAAACTTTCTCTCTTTGCTTTCCTTTGGTTTTTTTTCATCTGTTAAGAAAAGGACGCCAGTATTACGCTTTATGTAATTTGCTGCAAGCATCGTGAGATAATATAAGTGAATCACAAACTATGAAGAATTGTGCTAAACCACTGTATCTAAAAATATTTGTATTTATTTTATTATCAAATTTTCCTATATTTGAAATGGCAGGATGAAGACAAATAAATGCATTTGGTAACATTTTCATGGAAAATGCTGCTCTATTTGCTGGTTTTATGACCTCATTCAATTATCCTCATTTTGAATTCACCACTAATTATTTTAATCCTAAAATAGTGGTTTATAGTATTAGTTCTGAATCCAAAGTCATGAATTTGACTTTCTCTTTTCTTATTTACTGATAATCTATGTTAATTCATTTCACTTTTTACTGCTGTAAGGTTTTCATTTTCTTTTAAATGAGGATAATAATAAAAGTGCTTAGCAAATAATGGGATATGGAGGACTAGACATAATATGCCAAGCACTGAGTACCACGCCCACACGTCCTAAGGACTCAACACATATTAGCTGTTGTTCATATCTTCACATGGTCACGTACAGTCTAGAGATTAAACTAAAGCTTACACCTGTGTTCTTCATTCCATCCACCCTTGGTACCAGAAAGACCTCGTTTCCACACTTTACCCACTTTCCTCCTCTTTCTTCGGTATCTTCAATTTCCAATGCTTACCACGCTCCACCTTTAAACATCCTGAGTCTGAAAGTAATGCTATTCACCATTAAAAAACAAACTCCGAGTCTTCTCAAGTCTCATTAGAAAACGACACTTCAGACAGACACTAAGAATTGATGTGTGCTAAGAATGTTTTCCATCCTCTCTATTTTCACTCTTTCTCATGCTTCAGACTATTCTAAATAAATAGTCTTTTGTAAACAGTGATTCTGTGATAATACATATGCCTACTGTGTACGCATACATAACTTCTTTGATTCTGTAACTTCTCTGCTTCCTCTGACCCCTAACCATGGCTTCTCACTTAATCTTCTTTTATTTTCTCTCTATTCTTTGTCTCAGAAAACTCATCCATCTTCTTGGATTTGCAATAACCTTTCTGTAGGTGACTCTCCAATTTCTATCATGGGTCCTGTCCTCTGATGCAGGTAGTAGAGCTTTTTCACTGGATGGTTCATCTGGATGGTTTATTTTTATTAAAAATAAAAAAAATATATTCACTCCAAGCACATAACATTTTCACTTAAAATTAGCCCTTCCTCCGAATGTCCCTACTTCTGTCTATGGTGCTTCCATTGTCCTGGCTCCTGAGATTTAAAGTTGTAAAGTCACCTTTGACTCCTTCATTGCTGTGTTCTCTGCATTCAGTGCAAGGCTAAGGACCCTGTATTTTTACTTGCAATAATTATTTTGTTCTTCACCTCTTTCCTATCTCTCTGACAACACATAAATCTGAGCCTCCTTATGTCACCCACAATTCACTTGCTATTACAGCTATTTAGCTTTTCCAGAATTTCTGTTATTTCCTCCCTCATCATTTTTTCAAGTTTATAACACCCAAATTAATTATCATTACATGTATTTTGATCTTGTCAGTAAAAGTACAAATCGTTATCAGTGTTACTACATGAAGCATAAACCCCGTATCTAGTTTTAAGATTTCTCATTGTCTAAAAAGGCCCACCCATGAGTGTTCACACCTCGCTTCTTGGCATCACCTCTGTTCTGTTCAGGTCTTCGCTGCTCCTCAAAAACACGTCGTTGTTCCTTTCCTCCTGTTTGGTATTATTATTGGAGGGTATGTCTTTCCCTCCACCAGACAAATCCTCCCAGTCTATCTCAGACTCCCTCATCTAGGTCCTGTTACACTAATAAACACTCCCCAGTTCTAAGTAGTTTAGAGAAACTAATATTTATTTCTCACCCATTCTATGTTAACCCTAATTACCCTGTGGCCCTCCCGTCACAATCTCCATTCTAGTGCCCACGCTGATAAAGTGGTGTTCCCAAGAACGTGGACACTGGGATTTTTTGTTTGTTTTCTGTCGTTTGTTTGTTTTAATGGGGGGAGGCAAGGCGCCTGGGGTTGTTCAAGCTTTTTCTTAGAATTGGTACATTTCACATCTGTTCACATTTCACTAGACAAGGCAAGTCACATGGAGAAGCC
The DNA here is from genome assembly GCA_963574355.1 of Loris lydekkerianus. NCBI lineage: Eukaryota > Metazoa > Chordata > Mammalia > Primates > Lorisidae > Loris > Loris lydekkerianus. The sequence continues at coordinate 12,953 of CAUYPK010031126.1, forward strand.
CAAGCAGATCCTGGTGGGGAGAATCCGTCCTTAGTAGAAAGGTACAGCAAAGCCGCAGCTAAGCCTGATGCCAACAGAACCGGATGTACAACACTCCCATCAAGAAGAACAGCTAATATTTTGGAAGTTAATAAAGTCTACTGCAGTTGAGCCTCTTTGTCACAGTGAGTTCTTTACTCCTTTCTACTCACAGAATATACTGAGTCCCTCTTCAAGGGAGACACCCAACACATGATGCCAGAAATCAAGGACTCTGATCTTGTCATATTCTAGATTTGCATCAGATTGGGATATGACTGCTCTTGCTTTAATAATGTATTAACTTTAAACACACATGCACATACTTATGTCCACCACATACCCAACAGACAAGGGTAGTACGGGAACAGGAGAGGATCAGTAAATACTCACATTTGGAAAGGAGAAGAACAGGCAGCGGCTGCAGGTGATTCTTAGAACTTGCCAGGGGTGTGACGGGGTGTGCTGCTCTGGAGACGGAGTGTTCCTTCTGAGACCTGGGTCTATACCTTCAAAGTAGCCCCCTGTACACTTTCTTCCCTATATTTTCGGGGGGCACAATGATGAATTCATGGAGTACTAAGGAGGTGTTACCAAGTTTTATACATTTTATTGCAGACATTCTGATATCATTTCATGCATGCTAATATTGTTTGTTTTCACAAATAACTCTAAATTCTTTAGAGGGACTGAAATTTGGCTGAACCTTCATAAGGATAAGTTGGTCCACCAAATGGAGTTTCAGTAACCCATTTACAAGAATAATGTGACAAAGAGTACAGGTTGCCGTGATAGGTTGAAATTCAATTTCTTAAGTGCAGCTATAGCTGTGTTTGATTTCACACATCTCGGTAGGAAATAGTTTACTGGGCCTAGGTTTTGTTTGTATTTTCGTTATGGAGACCTTATTGGTGCAGGGAAGTCTTTGGAGCGTCTGTGAAACGTCAGACTTATCCAAGTGCCTGCCTTGTTCTCAGCCCATGAAGTGCGACTCTTAATATGAAAATATCTTTAGTCAGTGCTCCATCTTGGAGCAAGGAAAAAACACTCTGCCCTTCACTGCTCCCACAGTGTCAGGAAACTTCCTGAGGAGGTTCCTCAGGTTTTGAGGTGTTTGGAGTCCTTCACAGTAAAGAAAGTTTCACCATGAATAGGAAGGTCAGGCATAGAAGAGAAGGGAAGTCACAAGTTTGCTTTTAAGTTCTCTTGTCTCTCTGTTCACTTACATGAATACAGAAAAGAAAAAATACCATAAAAGAAAAGTAATTATCTTTTATTGTGTAGGTGAGACCATTTATGACTCCCTCAAGAATATCACCAAAAATGCTTCCTGCTATTTATGCAGCACAGAAAAATATCTCCCTGCACGATCCTGTAAAGTAGATAGTTAGGAATTGTTGGTAGTGCAGAGACCCAATATTCACAACTGGCACCATGTAATTCAATACAAAGATATAGCGTGTGAATCTGAACTTCCTCTTTTTCTTCATTCTAAATCAGAATCTTTATAATGTTTTGTATTCCCCACCTCTTTGTTATCTCTTAATGACTTTTGTAAATTGTATTCTGTTAATTGCATCATGACACCCTCTACGTGTGGCGTATTTCTACTGTTTAAGAGACAGTGTGTAGATGTTCTAATTGAGCATCTTGTCTGGGTAAGGAGTAGGAATGAGAAAGTTACGAAGCTTGTCTATATTTGAAAAGTTTTGATATGTGAATATTGGGAGAACACATATGAACTTTAAATATCATGAGATGCCAAGCAGTTTGGGAGGATTGCAGATTGTAAATTAATTGCTGGTACTTTAGCTAATTAAAAAAATCAGCATTTCCCAAGGGGCCAACATTAAAATCTGCATTTTGGTTAAGGACTCCAGGTATTTTTAGAAGGTGATATTAATAATGGCTAACATTTGTTGAGGGTTTATTATATGTCAGGCATAATTAGTAGCATGTTGCATGTAATAACTCATTTAATCCTTGTAATAACACTACTAGGTATATACTAAAATTATTATTCCCATTTTGAGATGAGAACATGAAGCACAGAAGGATAATGTGATCTGCCAAGGTTATTCAGCCAGGATCCAATCCAAGCAGTCTGTTTTATATCCAGTGTTTTTGTCCACTATGCAAAATGGTTTTCCAAGAGATGGTAATTATTTTAGAAATTGGAGCAGAGTAACTTCCAGGAGACTAGATATAATATTATAATGGTGGGCTAAAGTTCAGCATTGTCGTCTTAATGAAAATGTTATTCTCCAAGTCATATCTGAATCCAGGGCCAGTCCTAGAGGCTCCGATATTCATGAAATACCATCTATAAAATACTCTGGAGGTCTGTTATCCAGCCTGCGTTCTCTGTGTGTCCCAGGTACCTGAGAATCATAGGAAAAATTAAGGAAAATAATTACTTCAAAATTATATGAATTAGCATTTTATCTGTTTGAATATCATCACATGAAAAATGTGAGTTTAAAATTCTGTGTGTGCGTTTTTTTGTTTTTGTATAAATATATGGGGGAAACCTAGCAAAGTAAATTAATACAGTAAATAGATTCTAATGAGGCTGTTTAGCATATAGAAAAGTAATATAAACATAGGAAGTAGAGGTCCTTAAGTTAGTCACAGATTGGTTAAAATCTTATTTCCGACCCTCCAAAGAAGATTACTAGTGGTAATACTTGATCCCTTAGTAGATATCTGCCCCTGCCTATCACGTCCTGTTCTCTTTCGCGTTGGTCAGCAGCTTCCCACTGCTTTCCACTGATGCCCCCTCCTGTGTGGCTCTGACATAGACACCTGCTCTAGTTCTGGCTACAAGTCCATCTCTTAGCCTCTTAGCTATTTGTATATACTTTGTCATCAGATGTTACTTCTCTAGGACCTCTCATCTTTCTTAAAAGTTTGCTGGAAACACAGAATGATATGATGCCTCTTAGCAATTTTCACATCAAGTTACACATAGAAAAATAAAAATTTGTATGTGCTGGTTTATCTGATGAGACAGCTCATGTCAGAGACAATAAGGCAGAGATTCAGCTGCCCCAGGCCTTGCCTTGATGACCTTGGGCTAAAATAATCAATATTACTTATTCTTGCCCTTATACAGAAGTCCTGATGTAGTGCAATAATACATTATTTGAGGCCAGATAAATCAGGGTTTTCATTTTGACTTTGCTGTCCCATAGCTCTGTGATCTTGATAAAAAACCACCCTCTGCTTTCTAAGCTATAAAATAGGCATAATAATATCCAATGGGTAAGGAATACTTTTTAACCTTCTTCCATTCGTCCTATACCTACTTATTCCTTTTCCAATTAATTTCCAGGAGAGAAGTTGGCAATTCAGGTGGTGAGAGTTCTAAGATGCTCATCAAGCTGTATTAATATAAAGTCAAAAGGATGAACACACACTCCGCCCTCCATCCTGTCCTCTTCATGAAGTCTGGTTGTAACCTTGCAAGCTGCGGATGGGAGGAAGATGAGGACAAACCAGAGGTTCCCTCACCTAAAAGATATGCCTGAAAAAAATGTATTTAATTTGTTAAGAGATTTTTTATTTAAATAACTACTATTTTGCTTACTTGGTTTAAGTCATAGGAGATTAAAAAAACAAATGGAATTTAACTTCTGTTCTCAATGAGCTTGGAGCTTATCCAACAGAGGACAGAAAAATAGACCAATAATTGAGATAAAATTTTAGAAGCACTGTGATCTTAGAGTGAACATGGAACCAGGTTGGCAATACTAGAATGGTCTTTTCGGGCAGGAATAGCTATAGCATCAACACGGGTGGCTTGGTGGGTGCTTTCAATTGCTTTTTCTCCCTGTTTATGTTTGTACACATCTCCAGGGAAAAGAATATTTTGGCTGCTCCTTCCAGAATTTTGAAGTGAAGAGAATCCTGTGGGGCTGTCCCCGTGCCCTTCAGCTCAATGCCTCCAGCATCAATCTGTACGGTGCTCTCCTGGCACAATCTCTCATTTGATGTGGGGCTTTTCGCCAAGGCTTGCTATTATCCTTAGTCTATACCTTGGGAAGTGAGGAACATTTTAGTTCCTGATTCTTCAATTTTGTTTAGAATTCTAAGCTATGCCCACAGGAGGCAGGAAGGAAACAATACATCTTCTCAGAGTCAAACCCTGGTGACTTTCTCTCTCATCTGTGTTTCTTATTCAAATCTCAAATAGCCCAGGTAGCCTCACATTGCCCCATTGCTCGTGGCACACAGGCATACACTTCCCACCTAAAATGGTTCTAAAGGGCTAGTGCCTGACGCTCAAACAAGGTTTTATTAGATAGAGCTCACACCACTTTCTATTCTAAAAGTCTAACTTTCACAATCAAAACGCTATGCTTTTCAAACCTCATCCAAATACAGAAGATAAGTTTGGGAGATACTCTTGGTTGATATTCAAATATCTTTTCTCAAACCCAACATATATGTATACATGTCAAAACAGTAACATTCATTACTGATTCCCAGGAAGATCAACCCATGCTGAGCTTGATAGACAAGTTTCTAAGAACCAGTGGGAAAATTAGAACCAATTCATAACCATGTACAAAGGTATGATTTAGATTAAAAAAAAAAAAAAAAAAAACTGTAGTAAAAAAAAAAAAGAAATTAAAGTAAATTTCAAAGAGATAGTGTTAAGCAATGAGAAAAAAGAAAAGGGCAAAGACATGAACAGTTTATTGAAAAAGAAATGCAAAAGGTCAATGACCATATGAAAGAATATCCACGTTCAGTAATAATGAAAGATTTGCAAATGAAAACAGCACTCACCATTCCTTATCTTTATCATGTTAACATTTATTTTAAAGCCTGAGATTATTCAAAGTCCTCCAGGTGTCATAAGACAGGTATTTCTATACATTGCTGTTGGAAGAGTATAGGAATACAAGTATTTAAGAAAGTTACCTACATGAAATACGTCCAGTCTTAAAAATGTATATGCCCTTTAACCTAATATTCTCATTTTTAAATAGTTGTAAGAGTGCTTCAAAGAGGGTTTCTTCATGAAAACAATGATTATCATAGTTTCACAAAAACACCTGGAGAATTGGATTAAAGATGGCGGCTGAGTAACAGCTTCCCTGCAACTGGGCACGGTGAGTCTGGGGAGACAAGACTCCAGACATCTCTAGCCAGTGGGATCTGCCTATGATCATCCCTTTGAGGATACAGGGAGCCAGCAAGGGACTTCTGGACCCCATGAGGAGGACAAAAACAGTGGAAAACTGGCAAGTGGCTGACTGTGTTCGATCGACCTAATCATGCCAGCAACCGTGAGTACAAGCAGCAGTGAGACTGCAAACTGGAAAGGCCTTACCTGTGAACTTTTTTGGTGTTCTTGGACTTGGCGCTCAGTTGAGCTGCTTTGGGGAGAGTTTGAGCAAAAGTGTGGAGAACTTTGGGCACTGTCTGGGGCCCCAAAATGAGCCACTGAGCTGGGCTCAGTGAAAGCCATTGTGTGAAAAACCTGCTCCGGCAAGCTCCGCCCTCAGGGTCCCAGAGCAAGGAATG